>CAJQUW010015046.1:580675-833676 GCA_907163375.1 Prostheceraeus crozeri
ACAATTTACGATTGAAAAGGTTTGCGAAGTTGCCCAGAATAGCGAAGTAATATTCAACGGAATTTTTATTAATTACGAAGAGATTGGCCTTTATTTGCGATTGAATCTAACTGATGATGAAATTCAAATGATTTGCGGGCGGGGGGAGGGGGGTTGAAAATAAAAGTTTATCTCATGTTTTTCCAAAAGAAAGAAAAACATAGGCCGAAATCTAACTATTACAAGTAATGGAGTAAAAGAAAGAAAATAGAAAGGATTCAGATTATGGTTTCCTGCAAATACCCAACCTACAATTGTTGAGAAGAAAATAATGTTCATTGAAGCACTCCGTATTGGTTTATCTGTTGTAATGAAAAATCATATTTGTGAATTTAATGGAATTTATTACTGGCAAATTAATGGAGGTCCAATTGGATTAGAACTCACCGGTGTAATTGTTCAAATTTTCATGATTTAGTGGGATATAACATTTTGAAGATTCCAAGTGATTTAGGAATCGATACCAAAATGTATAAGAGATATGTGGATGATATCAACATCGTAGCGGTAGGCCTACCTACACCACGTGGTAGTGCGTTTATAAACAATACATTGGCCTATGATGAAGTGACATTTGAAAGAGACTTAATGAAAGCAGAAGACGAACGAACAATGGAATTGATGCTCAATATAGCAAACAGCATAAATGAAAATATTCAATTTGAAATTGATTACCCTTCTAAGCATATTGATAAAAAAGTGGCAATACTCGATCTAAAAGTCTGGACAGTAACTGAAAAGATTAATATTCATAGAAGAAAATTTGAAATAACAAGTATTTTGCATGAATTCTATATGAAAGAAGTATCATCAAAATTAGTTATTCATGCGAATAAAGTATCATTGGACTGAAAAAGACACCGAAATTACTGTAAGAAAAAGGAAACCAAATACTGAAATAGTTGAAGATATTCCTCACATAATATATCTAAAAGACGCTCAACTCTGAAAGCATGAAGCCGACTGTGGGTGAGGAAAATCATCACATAGATACCTAAACATTGATTCTTAAATATACATTAGCATATACTAATTTCAGAATTTTAGAAATGCAGTTTATCTCTAGTAAAAGACTGTTGGTCATGGAAGATGAGTAGAAAATGAAGTGCAAAGGGTTGTAAAACAAGCTATTCTGCTGAATGCAAAGGTACAGTTTATGGATTTCAGATCAAAGATGAAGCAATAGAATCATGGTTATCGAAAATACCGAATGCGATAAAGAAGGAAGATATACTTTGCAAATATTCGTAGTCAGTTCCGGCTGGTCCTGAAGCAGCCGTCATCAGGCTTTATATCAGCATTCATGTCAACTGATGGTAGAGAGGAACCTTCCAAGAATTAATCAGTTGAAAGAATGGTGCTCAACGGATGTTTTTCTCGTTGAATATTCACAAGTCTTTGTCTTGTTTTTAAATCTGATTTCGTGTTGAGGATCTAAAACGTCCCCCCCCATGATCTCTATTGGTTATTCATCGGACAGTGCTTCTTATCTTACCCTCCACAGTACCCACATTGTGCTTGTTGTCGTCTACAGCATTGATTGTCTTATATCAGATGTCCCTGAAATTTAACTTGATCAATTAATGGATCAATCATATAAATATCTATTCACAGATCTTCTAAACTGGCATAGATTGCGCTCCTTCCAGTGCTTTGGAGTAAGTGTCATCTTCCGCACGGCAATGATTTGCTTTGCAGGTCAAATATAGCGATTGATAGGATATCTACAATACATACACGGAGACAAGTATATCAGAGAATATTATAACTATTATTCATAATAACTTAAATAATTCGAACTCAACATAGCTAGCTAGATAGCTGTCTGTTACATGGTCTATCGTGTAGAGAGGTATTCTGAATCACAATAGCATACGAGCTTCAACAGTCAACACAAAGCACATACACAGCAGAATTGAATCTACATAAATCTTTCATACATTCATGCGCTTTATGAAATGCAAATGAATTCATCTCCATGGCGATATATCATTAAAGTTGGCAGCTATCTAAGGCAATTTGAATTTCAAGAAGACAAAGAGGATTGCGGATTTCTACATTTGGATTGCGCTGCTATCACAGATAGCCTTCTTTGCCTACCACATGCTTGGGATAAAATTTCTTTCTCATACGCGACAAATGCAAACATTGCTACATCATGGCATTCCGAACTCCGACCTTATGATATCCACTACTTGAAATGCAATGATGTAGCCATGTTTGACTCGTTGCACAAATAGACATTTTAGTCATCTTAACTTTCTATCTTTCATTAGTTCTATGACTGCT
This sequence comes from Prostheceraeus crozeri, assembly GCA_907163375.1. NCBI lineage: Eukaryota > Metazoa > Platyhelminthes > Polycladida > Euryleptidae > Prostheceraeus > Prostheceraeus crozeri. Next base: position 583,004 of record CAJQUW010015046.1, read on the forward strand.
ATTGAATTATTCATTACTCATTATTCTGCAGCTTAATAAGACGTCAAATGAAGTGAATTTGATCGAAAACTGTCGCTAAGTTCTAATGATATATTACTGCTTCTTTCTGTCTGCATGTGAGGAGAGCAAAGTCCACCATTCTACTACCATTCTACTTTTTGGTTTTGGGTCTTGAAGGCATTATCTGTAAATAATCTGGCATCTCTGCTGTTATTGAAGCTTTGTGAACTGCAAAATGAGCATCATCAATTTCATTTTATTTCTGATCGTCAGCATGATGCTGCTCCGGGCTTTATAACTTCCATTCGCAGCACTTGCAGATGTCAGTTATAGGCTTCTCTCTATCGGTGTAGGACGCTTCGTTTGGCTGGAGTCATCTGTAGGACTTGCAGTTTGGCTGAGTTCAGCTGTAGGAGTTGTAGTTTGGGTTGAGTCAGTTGTAGGATTTGCAGTTTGGCTGTAGTCATCTGCGGGATTTGCGGTGTTGGTCGAGTCAGATGTAGGAGTGGTATTTTGGCTGGAGTCAGCTGTAGGAGTTGTAGTTTAGCTCGAATCATCTGCGAGATTTGCAGCGTTGCTCGAGTCAGCTGTAGGAGTGGTAGTTTGGCTGTAGTCAGCTGTAGGAGTTGTTTTTTGGCTGGAGTCAGCTGTAGTAGTTGTAGTTTGGCTGGAGTCAGCTGTAGGAGTTGTAGTTTGGCTGGAGTCATCTGTAGTAGTTGTAGTTTGGCTGAGTTCAGCTGTAGGAGTTGTAGTTTAGCTGGAGTCAGTTGTAGGAGTGGTGGTTGGGCTGGAGTCAGCTGTAGGAGTGGTAGTTTAGCTCGAATCATCTGCGAGATTTGCACTGTTGCTCGAGTCAGCTGTAGGAGTGGTAGTTTGGCTGGAGTCAGCTGTAGGAGTTGTAGTTTGGCTGGAGTCATCTGCGGGATTTGCATTGTTGCTCGAGTGAGCTGTAGGAGTGGTAGTTTGGCTGTAGTCAGCTGTAGGAGTTGTAGTTTGGCTGGAGTCATCTGCGGGATTTGCAGTGTTGCTCGAGTCAGCTGTAGGAGTGGTAGTTTGCCTGTAGTCAGCTGTAGGAGTTGTTTTTTGGCTGGAGTCAGCTGTAGTAGTTGTAGTTTGGCTGGAGTCATCTGTAGGAGTTGTAGTTTGGCTGGAGTCAGCTGTATGAATGGTAGTTTAGCTCGAGTCAGCTGTAGGAGTTGTAGTTTAGCTGGAGTCAGTTGTAGGAGTGGTAGTTGGGATGGAGTCAACTGTAGGAGTTGTAGTTTGGCTGGAGTCAGCTGTAGGAGTTGTTTTTTGGCTGGAGTCAGCTGTAGGAGTTGTTTTTTGGCTCGAGTCAGCTGTAGGAGTGGTAGTTTAGCTCGAGTCAGCTGTAGTAGTTGTAGTTTAGCTGGAGTCAGTTGTAGGAGTGGTAGTTGTGCTGGAGTCAGCTGTAGGAGTTGTAGTTTAGCTCGAATCATCTGCGAGATTTGCAGTGTCGCTCGAGTCAGCTGTAGGAGTTGTAGTTTGGCTGGAGTCATCTGTAGGAGTTGTAGTTTGGCTGGAGTCAGCTGTAGGAGTTGTAGTTTGGCTTGAATCAGTTGTAGGAGTTGTAGTTTGGCTGAGTTCAGCTGTAGGAGTTGTAGTTTGGCTGAGTTCAGTTGTAGGAGTTGTAGTTTGGCTGGAGTCATCTGTAGGAGTTGTAGTTTGGCTGGAGTCATCTGTAGAAGTTGTAGTTTGGCTTGAATCAGTTGTAGGAGTTGTAGTTTGGATTGAATCAGCTGTAGGAGTTGTAGTTTGGCTGAGTTCAGCTGTAGGAGTTGTAGTGTGGCTGGAGTCAGCTGTAGGAGTTGTAGTTTGGCTGCAATCATCTGTAGGAGTTGTAGTTTGGCTGAGGTCAGATCTAGGACGGTTGCGATCATGTAGGAGGTCACATGCTTGCAGTCATAACAAGATAGCAGCAGTGTTGGATAGTGTCCAAGTGACTGTTGACGAGTTGTTTAAACATTCATGAAGCTTTGACCAAAAATAGAACAGCTCCAATTTGCCATTGACATCAGTTTTAGAATTCCCTTTATCATTCTGAGAAAAACGCAGAGTTGAAGTGCAGAAGAAAGGTTGCATGAATATGAAATTGCTGCTATTGACAATTTGGCGAGACAATTTTGCTCATCGGCTTGATTTGAGGTCGGAAGCCGATAAATCGTCAGTTTCGTGGGTGGGAGCTGAATTATCACATTGAGTTTAGGTCACTTAAATTTTGAGCCGACAAAACATGAAAAGAAGCCTGCACATAATAAACTGCATGCTTGTATGCTGCATGCAGAATTGTGGATTTTCTGAATCAATCCGTACAGCAGCGCTCATTTTGATGCTTTGCAGATAATTGTTTGTTTCATACTTTTGGGATGATAAAATGTGAAAGCATGCTGCTCCTTGCATTTTCTATTCTTTTAATTCAATAATGGATTCTGTTTGCAATATTGAGAAATATATATTGAACATCTACAAATTCACTTTTCAACTGCATGTTGTACTCGCTCCATAAGGAATGATAGTTCGGATGTCTAATAAAACAATCTATGGAAATTTGAATTTGACTGACCATCCATCAATGAAGCAGTCACAGCTTATGAGCAACAACTTAAGCGATGACACTACGACAGTTGGAATATGTCGATCAATGCCTAATTGCTATACAGCCTACTCGTCCGTTGACGCAAATGTTTCAACAATATATCTACAACGCGGCTAAGAGTGTCGTAATGAGAAAGACCTCTGATCTACCTCATGGTATCTTTCTCATATCGTTCTGACTGGAAGCCGTTGTCGTAGATGTATTGTTTTCAATGCCATAGCAATTTTTGCCATGATGAACTCGTCCAGCTCCAGCGCTTATACTCTCTGGTAAAGAGAGCAAAAGGAGAAAGCTTGGCACGTAGCGCCAGACGATTTAGGCTGATCATTTGAAAGGTAATATATGCATTGTTACTGAACCTAAAATCCAAGATTTTGATCTGTAAAAGACTCAAATCTATGATAATTTTCTACATAGCCCATGCAGCTCAGAACATTGAAGTATGTAAAGCTTGAGATATCTACGAATCCAAATTGTGAACCATAGGAATCTTTTCAATGTCAATCAAGATGGATGGTGAAATGCTGCTACCTCAATGGTATTATATAGCAAATTAGACGGCCTTAATTATGCAATCAAGGCCGTCTAATTTGGATTTGGAGATAGGCCCTACATGAACGACTTTCATAGAAAAATGACATGTGAAATATCGGCGGACAACCCTACTTACTCAGTAACAATGTAGCATTATATCATGGATTTTTAGGGCAGCAATATCAGACATGGATGAGGCTGCGTCAGCAGGCGAGACTGTCTGATATTTCTGCCCACAAAATCCATGGTGTAATGCTATTGTATGTAACTCTTGAGAAGTCTATGAATATTGCAATTCTTGATCACTGTTAATGATTTGAGAAATAAACGTTTTGATATTTTAGTCACAGACGATGGAGAGGAAGAAATCTTTGATTGACTTTTATTGAAGTCTATGAAAGTTTTCTCTCTCAATAGATTTTAATTCATGGAACGTTTGAAAGTCTATGAATGTTTGCAAAAATGATTTGCAGTTTGGTTGGAACCAGTTGTAGGACTAGTTAAGTGACTGAGATGCTCTGAAAGACTACTGGTAGCTTGGCCAAAGCCATCTATAGAGCTAGTACTGTGGCTGAGGTCTATTGAAGAACTGCTAGTTTGGCCGGACGGAGAGTGCTAGGTAGGCCTACGATTCATGTAGTGTATGCATGCTTTATCCCGCCGGACAGAGATGCCGAGCGGGTCGACTGTTTCCGACATCCGCTCCGGTTCCTGTCGATAAAAAGACAGAAGAACAACGTACGATTGTCACAGGTCTGCGAACGACAGGTCGGCTGGTCAACGATTGGTTGAGAAATTGGATCACCGGTCGGTTCCTGGTCGACGAATCTGAAATCATCTGAACCATCTGAATACACAAATGAAAGTCATACGTCGATAGTTGACTCACCTGAAAGAGTTGAAATCACATGAAGAGATTAATAGTTTAGGCCGCCAGTAGGTAGCAAGTCACTGACGTTTACACATGCGCAAAACTACAGTGGTTTGGTGGGCTAATGGACTAACCCACTGTTTGACGCTTTATTCTGTCACATTGAAGTGACGGACACATTGTCCATGTTCATTATCTAAATCTTCTGCCGCAGAACATGCAGCCGAGTTACTGAACGACGTGGTAACCTCAAAACCGATTAGATTTTCTGCCGACTGAATTTTTACTATTGAACAGCCACAATAATGCTAAAACCAAGACCAGAAAGCAAGCAAATTACACGAATCAGTGAAAAAATGAAAATATTTCAGTCTGAATAGAATTGCATGCGAAAGCACATTTCCATCTTGTTTTGGATTATTTGCCACATTTCAAAACCATTCAGACATTGTGAATTAAATCTTGAAATCATTTCTCGAAATGTCGAAAGAAAAGTCATGCAAATACATCATTTATGAGACGTCAAATTATTTTGATCTTGTCAATGTCATTTCAGCGCTTCAGAAAGATATGTTGAGAACCTGCTTCCCCATCGGAACATCTGAGGCACAAAGGTCCATAGTTCGAAGTGATACAATTTTCAGTGTACATGTACATGTCCGATCTAGTCCTTTACATCCTACTGAAATGTCGGATTTTCATGCATGAAACCATTCCTACCCACGCATACAAGAAGCAACCAAAGACCAAGTAGTCCGTCTTTACTGGACTCAGGAGCAGTATAACAGTATGAATCAAAGTGTTTAAACATGTTGTTATAACCGGAGAAATCAAATCTACGTTTGCTTGACTCAATGTCCGTTGTCCCAAATGTTTTCAACTGTCTGAATGTTTCGTGTTGCTTTCCTTTCTTCTGTTGCGAAAATAATTTTCTCTTTCAGTGAATTGCCGAAAGCCGAGGAACTATTGTATTTATTGTTCAATATATTCGAATGCAATTAATGCAAGGTATCTGCAGCTTAAGGCTGGAGCGTCATTCATCATTTTTCATTATTTTAATCAATAACTAAAACAGTCATTTAGGTGATATACCAATAATTTAGTGACAGAAAATCTCAGAATTTGACTTTTCTTCAGAAGTTGTTATCTCAACGCGGATCATCAAATACTGCTATTAATCATAGATGAAAATACAAGGGAATACTCTGATGTAAGAAAAAAACGAGATGTTAAGATGTCAATAAAAAATCTTCAAATTTCATATACACTGTAAACCGCTCAATACCAATCACATACGAAGGATGCATACCAAAATATTATTTGGTATATTTCTGTATTCTCTTGGTATATATTTGTATGCTTTTCGTATGTTATTTCAAAAGTGGTATGCTTTACATACTAAAGCCATACTAGCACAATGTTAAAAGAAAGCATAAATCATGTCCAAAGTATCTTGATTTCAGGCCATTTGTCAATAAATATCACACTAATGTTACTACTGTTCTGTAAGTAGTGAGATAATGACATTCAAGAGTCATTCTTTCAATACTGAATTCGATTTCACGTAAGTGTAAGGCATTTCATGAATAATCAATAAGATTTCAATCATCAACAATTATACATTATGTAATTTTGAAATTAAGCATATTATCAAACCGAAATAAAAACACATTATAATTCATGAATGCAAAAATAGTCATGTTTGAGATATATAAGTCAGCATTGTTTCATTAAAGATATCGTTTGAATGAACTGATGTTTATCAACTTGGCTCATAAAGTAGAATTAACTAAACGTCTTGTTAATGTTGCTAGACAATTAGCATCGACGACATATTCATGATGCATAAAATTCACAATAAATCTAATGTACTCAAATATCACTCTATCAAACAAGAAATATTCACCACTTACTTGTATTACCGAAAAAAGTTATTTGACAGTAGTATGTAATACATACATTTTTTTGCTATGTGACTTAAAGCTGCACATACCAAATAGATACCAGAGGCATGCGAATAAGGATGAATTTCCATCGGGTCTCGTGTATAAAACATACCAACAATTCGTATTTCAGTGTAAAACAGCCAATCACAGATAGAATAGTTCGTATCGCTACATACCAATCACATACTAAAGTAAGTGAGATGTGGTATGAAAAACATACCAGATCTCTGTAGACATACCAGAATCTCGTATCAGATGTTAGTTTCAAATTGTATGTGATTTTGGTATATGTTTGTATGTAATTTTCGTATCCAGCGACTTACAGTGTATGCTTTCATGATCAGATGAAAAAATGAGTACAAAAATAGTATGTAATTTCGGTTGGGCCCATCATATTTGCAACATCCATTCATGAATGGAAATCTAAAACTGATCAATGAATGCATGTACAACTGGTTATCAACAGGAAAATGAAGTACGAGTATTACTAGATTCGATGCATAGATTATCATATGTTCAGTGGGCAATTCGCAAACACGTTCATACGAGTACTGATGCTCCCTACATAAGTCGCACAGAAAAATAAGTGGTTTGCAGTCGCATTTCAGCACCTTAATCATAGACTTCTAAATTTTTCTGGACAGATAGGTGAGCATAATTTGAAATGATTTTCTACATGATCAGGCCAACCAACATTTGTGTTGCAAAAGATCGAATTTTGCAGCTTATCGAAGTGATAAATGACTATTTGAAATAAGTCTCTGTGCGATTCATTCGAATGCAAAATGCAAGCAAATACGGTACACCGTTGCTGGTTGTGAACCGAAATGCAATGACGGCGTACCACAAATACCATCCTGTGCCTGCATAGCAAAGAAATTTGAATTAGTGATTGCATCGATTTATTTGAAAGTATTATATCCCAACTAAATATCCTTGTGTAACCTTGTGTGACGTCTTGTGTAATTTCATGAATCTGACTTCAATGACACCACGAAGGACATGGGTCATCATGGCAAGCAATGAAGAAAAATTGAAGAAATTAAAAAGCGTGATCTAAAATACACTGTTCAAAAAAAGTCCTCAAAATTTTTCGCTCTTTTTCTAAAGCGATTTTCCTAGGTTCTAGCAATAGTTTGACGTTTTTCTTTGGTACAATTGTAGCACATGACCGAAACTTTCTCTCAGTCACTCGAATTTTCAAAAATGTCTACTTCCCTGCCTGGTGGTTCCTAATTAATAAAAACGGGTACTCTTTTTCTAAGCTCGCTCCTGATTAGATATCTTACAGCATCAAAAATTTAAAATATTGAAGCGATAGATAACGATCTGGGTTATCTGATGGTGCAGAAACTGGGTCGGCAGAGTTATTGGAAAATCAGTTACTTTTTGGGATTTTCAGGTTTGCAATCTTCAAAATCGCAAATTTGCAAATTTTGGCATTTTAAGGCTATGTATCAACTTTGCAGATCTAAAACCATAGATTGATATCATTGTATTTGCATGTAAACATGGAAGCTACTGACAATGCACTATGATACTGTGGTCTACCATAGATGTCAATAGATATACTAGCAATGTCACTATAAAGAAATCTATGGCTATTCTGAGCGGCATCAGATCTTAAATAGTCTTTTCGATTGACTCAAGGAATAAAACATGAATTTAGGGAATCATAAAATCATACCGATGAAAATGGAACTAAAAACTTGAAACTTTAATCAAGAAAGCACAATAAGATCTCAACTTTTCCTTGAAGACTTGCAGGGACTTGCATTATATTACAGTTCATAAATTTCCTTGATCAGCTGAATTTCCGCTTAATTAAGATGCTTGTTAGCAACTATTCATTCCTTTAGATATCAAACTTGTTTCATATACTTCTAAAATGGTTTCATTTCGGTAGTAGATAGAGATGAAAAAATCTAGCTTTCTAAATGCTGCTCAAATAATTTTTTGAACAGCAGGAAAGTAATCACCGTAAAAAATGAATCTTTTCATATAGTAATTTTCACTGCATACATACTTTATTGAGCCGACTTACTCTATGGTGACCTCACACTGTGGCAGATTGCACCCCAAACATGACCAGATGCACCTTATGAAAACTGAATGATGTTCTTTATCATAGCGACAGTACGGTATCCTCCAGACACACACACACGGCCGTCAGCAGGTTTCAGCAAGAATTCTGAATCATCAGTAAATGCGATTCTTGATGATTGCGGAGCTCGAAAATGAATTCGATTCATTGACCAATTCAGTCGGCTTACGCGGTGACAATGAGAGAGAGAGGTTGGCATATCTGGGGTCAGTGGGAGCAAATGCCAGCGGAATACAAACAATTGCGAAGTGTCTGAGACGTCACTGCTTCATCCCAATCTAAATGAAGCTGATGTCTAATGTAGATAAATCAATTTGACTTTAGAAAGACGTAAAAGATGGTGATCATTCCTCTAAGACGTCTTTCGTGGGCGTTCAGACCTTTTGTAAAATAGCAAGTGTCCACGCTGCTAAATATTTTCATCCATGAGTTAATAGTGGATCGAGGAACATAAAGTCTTTCGGCAACAGTTGCCTGTTTCATGCAGGCTATTCACATATCGATGACGTGGTAATTCAAACCTTCTCTCGACATGCTCATTCTAAAAGATTATATAATGCATGATTTTGCAAGGCTTTCTATGTCCACAGGTTAATAAGTTCCACGAAGCAGGTAAATATTTTCCTGCTTGGAAATTATTAACCTGGTGCAGACTTCTATGAAAAAAGTCATGCATTATAAGTCTTAAAAAGATAATGCATAGATTTCTTCGGTCATTATTTGTCACAATAACCTCGAGCCTTCGGCTCTCGGTAATTATAGCAATACGTCGTCAACGTGCAAAAATTGCGTTACTCGAAAATACTGGTTTTGAGGAAAACGGAAAAACCGTTTTAATTGGTCAATTTTTCAGATGTTTTGGAGTTTCATATATCAACTTAAAACTTACATGACCCTTATTCTGTATTTCAAAGTATCACAATCATTTTGAATTTTGTTCTGGAAATGAGTCGATCATTCAAATTATATTTAACATCTTTTATTATGAAAAACAATGAACACTAATGTACGAGTAACAGAAGTTAAATATTCGCTGTAAAAAAAGGCAAAAAAAGGAATTAAAAAAGCTAGAAATTAACAAATCATTGTCCTACGAAACTCCATTAAAACAACCCCTATAGATAAAAAAGGCACATAAACTGTGAGAAAAGAAAATCTGGCTCAGAACCTAAGAGGTTTGCCAGCAATTGCAAGCTCTTCCTGTCCAATTGTGCATTCCTTGTGTGCCAGAAGAGATCGGGCATTACAGCGCATCAAGGCCACCAGAAGCTTTCTTATTATTGCAGCTCTGACCTCAGAAAAGCGGGATCCAGTCAACATGGATAATTTTCTACCAATTCGCGAAAATACATCCTTCGACTCCTTCCCCCATTCTCCGAAAACAGACACCGCCATTGGTAGACATCTCCACCCGAGTTCTGCACATTTCGAGTCGTTGGAGGAGTGCTTGCGACATTCAGCGATGTCAAGGAAAGATCTCATGGTTGTACTCGCTACGGAAATATTGTTTGTAGAAAGCGGGTGTACCACCGTGAGATCAATCGCTCCTGGTCGTCCAAGGCTCCAGTCTGGAAGCAAGATGTCGGCAGGTCGTCTATTTATATCTGTCAACCCTAAGCCAGCACCCCTTTCAATGCTCGGTCGCAGATTCGCCCACTGGCATACCTCGCGAAGTTGGTCTCTAACAGTGTTGTGTCTTGAAATCACATCGGGACTTCTTTTGCATGTTAGGGCGTGTAATCCAAATGGGTCCAGTGCTACGTCTGGGCATCTAGAACAGCAGCTGTCACCCTTAAATATAGAGATGCCTAGCCACCATTTTGCCAAAATCTGATATTCGTTAGGTGATAGACGCAGGCCCAAACCTGGTGAAGGTATCGCTGTAATCCAGGATGAAGCATCGGCGGAATTGACTGAATTCAAGCGCACCATTTGCTTGACTTTTAATTGAATTGAGGCATTTTCTGTCTATGGCAGACGACAGTTTTTGTTGTTTGGGTCTGGAAAATAATAGACTACTTGTATTGATTCGGTCTTTTTCCTCCACAACTGCATTGAATTGGTCTATGGAATTTGCAATTGGTGTTGAATTAGATATTCCTGTTCTGGAAAAATAAAGAATATTTCGACTTACGCAATTTTCTTATTGAAAATTTCGACATGAGGCACGCTATTTACGCAATTTTACTTCTCAAATTTGCTATCAAGCATAGCAAAATCACTTGTTTTGCTCAGTTTCCTTATTCAGTCATAATACTAAGGTGCTTTTTTCTCAAAATTTGCTTGCAGACTTAGTTACTCTGTATTAATTCAAAGTTTAAGCACAGTCAACATGAGACCATTCTTTCTTAGAACATTTATTTTGCATCAGTTTATAGGCCAATAGATAGAAAAACAAGATGCATGATGAACAAAACTAAGCTTATAATATTATTCATTCACAAAAAGAGAGAAAGTTTTGGAATGAGAAAAAGTTCATCGTCACTACCCTATGCATGCGGCAACTTATCGTAGAACTGGTGGTAATCTGCATTGAGGGCCTTTTTGATGAATTGCAGATCCTCAAACTTTCTGCGAGTAATCGGCAGTTTGTTTTGATAGAGCGCAGTGATTCGCTTATCCTCTCGCGTTGGAGTTGATCTTCTTCGCCTTGGAAGAAGCTGAAACTCGGTATCACAATCATGAGACAATTTGAAGTATACGTCTCCATCATTGGTGCATTTATATTGCCGCAAGTCATTTGTGCACGGATCTCCTTTGGAATGCCCAGGTCTGATGGATGAGATTTCCAGCACTGCTTCATAATCCTTAAAGAAGTCAAATTGCAGATACTTACAGCGGTATGGAAATGGCTTTCTTCTAGATTGCTCAACCGCTTTGCAGTAATCCGCTGGTATGTTCAGTTCAAGATTTCTGTGGGACGTCTCAATTTTCGAATGGACGGAATCGACTTCCATTTGGCTGTGCCCTTTCTCCAGATATTTGAAGAAGACATTCACACAATTCCATCTTTCCCATTGCGCAATTGACGAGATCAGCGTGGTATTCCGATTTTGAGCTCCACAGCCATCTCTCCATATTACGATCTCTTTAATGTTGGTGTTCTGCTTCAGTTCATCATCCAAGTAATCGATCAAGCAGCTTGTAAATATGTTGGCCGTTAGGCCCCCATGTACTTCAGTCCACACATAACAAACTGCGTCGTGTGTTGCATTATTGCAGACTGTGTAGTTGTGTAGATTGAGTTTCGTTCGAAAATACAAGCAGCTTGCCTTTGTCTTTGGTATGGTTTGTACGGCTTGAACGTCGACTATGATCATCAGCATCTCGTCATTTGCATTGATTACCCGTTCCTTGTCTGTTTCCTTTTCATTTCGTGCATCATTTTTTGCATTTTGATGTTTTATGTACTGTTCTTCAGATACATTGCCTTTCCTGTGACTCAAACACAAATCGCATTGATCTTATCTTGGTTGAAATATGCTGATGTTTTCGGATAGTAGAAGAGATTTGAAGCTTGTCAATGACAGTGGGCATTTTACTTTTTCATCTGTATTCTCTTGCTTCTCAATCCATTTTGTGTACTGGAGATGAACATCACTTGCGCTTTTGAAATCATTTGGCCATAGGTATGTTTTCTGATTGGATGCTCTGCAATAATGAGAGGGAACCTTGTCCAATTGATCAATAAGTGCCCTGGCAAGATCCATTCGTTTGTTGTTGATTGCATTTTGTCCATTTACCCGCTTTTGTTGGGGTTTCTCTGTACTGCTTGTAGTGAGTCCATAGGAAGATTTAGAAATCCAGCTCAGTACAGTTCTGTGAGGTATCGCAAGTGCATTTTGAAACGTATTTGCACAAACGCGAACTCAGTCCTGTACCTCGTCTCCAATTTTGAAATGATATTTCAAAGAGCAAGATCTTCTGCTGCCTTCTGTCTTTGTCTTTTTCGTGACTACATCAATCAACGAGCAGACGTAAATTCTCCGCTGATCCCAGTCCGTGATACTCCAAAATTTATTGAATATTTCATTACGCTTTTCTTCACTGACTTTATGACAACATAAGGTAGATCCACTGGAATTATCACATAGCTTTCCAAGGCACCGAGGCTGCAGTTTCGCGGGAGCTCGTTCGATGAAGCTGATTTTCTTGTCCTTTGCATCCTTGGAATAGAGCCTGCCGATGTAAGCTTCACCCTTCAGTCTTCTCCTCTTGCTAATGTTACATTGCCACTCGTCGGAATTTCTCCTCCTCCTCATGCCTGCTTGATTAAGATTGTTAGGTCCTTCGTTTTCCTTGCTTTCACATGACGTGGCAGAGTCATTGACTATAAGGTTGCATTTTGATGTGATGTTATGGGATGGATCATCACCAGCAACAAAGGCAGGTTTTCCTGAATAATCGAGATCTTCCATGCTTTCTAAGAAGGAATAATCCTCCATTGATACCGATAGGTTCGACTGGTTCAGTTGGTCAGATTCTGCGACGTCCCTGAAAGGATGGAGCAGCTCAGCATAGTTAAAAAAAATAGATAATGATTTTACAAAGAAATTAGGCAGTGTCAAACAAACGAGGTAATAATAATGATACAGTAGAATAATGACCTCAAATATATGCATTATCTATTACATAATGCATGATTTTGCAAGGGTTTCTATGTCCACAGGTTAATAAGTTCCACGAAGCAGGTAATTATTTTCCTGGTTGGAAATTATTAACCTGGTTCAGACTTCTATGAAAAAAGTCATGCATTATAACAGATAATGAATAGCTTTCTTCGATCATTATTTGTCACAATAACCTCGAGCCTTCGGCTCTCGGTAATTATAGCAATAATGACCTGAAATCTATGCATTATCTATTACTCTAATGATACTCTAATGATTACTCAAAGATCTGATGCCGCTTATAATAGCCATAGATTTCTTTATAGTGACATTGCTAGTATATCTATTGACTGCATATCTATCAATGGTAGACCACAGTATCATATTGCATTGTCAGTAGCTTCCATGTTTACATGCATATACAATGATATCGATCGATGGCTTTAGATCTGCAAAGTTGATACATAGCCTTAAAAATGCCAAATTTGCAAATTTGCGATTTTGAAGACTGCAAACCTGAAAATCCCAAAAAGGAACTGATTTTCCAATAACTCTGCTGACCTCATTTCTTCATCTCTCTTTACAGTTTCTGCACCATCAAATAACCCAGATCGTTATCTATCGCTTCAATATTTTAAACTTTTGATGCTGTAAGATATCTAATCAGGAGCGAGCTTAGAAAAAGAGTACCCGTTTTTATTAATTAGGACCCACCAGGCAGGGAAGTAGACATTTTTGAAAATTCGAGTGACTGAGAGAGAGTTTCGGTCATGTGCTACAATTGTACCAAAGAAAAACGTCAAACTATTGCTAGAACCTAGGAAAAATCGCTTTAGAAGAAGAGCAAAAAATTTTGTACGAGAACTTTTTTTTGAACAGTGTACAGTGCCATCAAAATTCCTTTATTTGTGTAGATGCTTCTCCAAACAACGACAAAGCCGGGATCCGGTATGGCCACGTTTTCAAGTCCTGGCAATGGAAACACATTCGGCAGATTTCTTGTTACGACAATTTTGTCTAAAATTTACAAAGAAACCATTCCATCTGGGTTTGTGACATCTCAAAACGATAATGGACTAAAAATGGCGATCATAATTTGAAATCTTCCCCTCAGCATCGTCGCATCATTGCCTGTCGAAAAATCTGCGAATATTTGCATCTATCACAGAGAGAAATCCATTCCAAGCAGCACTTAATGTATCTATCATCTATCACAAGTTTTCCAAAGTTGTCAATCTGATGACTTCTGGATAATCTCTGGATGACCAGCCAATAATAGAAATTCAAAATCGGATTCATTTATGTAATACTTGGGAAAGACTGAGAAAGTTACTGGTGAAGCCGAAGCCTACGTACGGAAGATCCAACCAAAGCATAGACCATTGTTATGTAAGGGACAGTGTCGAGAGGAAAAGAGAAGCCACCGATTTCCACACTACGAATGCCCTGAAATGAGGGGAAACAGAAAAATGAACTATACGGAAATCCTTCTTTGCATTCAATTTCATGAAACCAATCATGATGGACACAATAAGCATTTACACCATGAGCAGCTACTTCTATAAGGAGCTCTGAACAGTTATCGAGCGATCCGACCTGTGATGGAGACTCTTATGAGACCAATGAAGGGTTTTGGCTGGATACGTCAAATGACTGGTGCAAAAACTATTTTATCTCCATTTGTTTGTTACCTTACAGAGAATGACAAGAAAATGAAAACAATAACTTTATTGAATGCTTGAAAGAGGCTCTGACTTGTCATTTTCAGCTTTGCGGTTGGAGAAAGCCAGGAGTATTTTAAGATGTTATTATTGTTGTTCTTATATACATGTAGAAATTTTTCGACTACTATCAGGCAATCATCTTCAGGTACAAAAGAATTTCTATTGGTGTTAGTAGGAGTTGAAGATGATTGCTGAACAGCAGTCAAAATATTTTGTACATGTATGTAAGAACAATACTGATAACATCTCAAAATACTCCTGGCTCTTTCCAACCACAAAGCTGAACTTTATTGAAGTTTTCCTTATTTAGTCTGAGAAATGTTGATGATAAAATATCATGTAGTCAACCACAGAAGATGAAGTGCATGCAGGAGAATGTTTGCATGCAAAGACTGATTTCAGTATGAATCCAAATAATCGAGATGAAATAAATGGTCCTTGCTGCCTTTCACTCCTGGAATGTAAAAAATGTAACCTTTTGTCGTGAATGTACTGTCACAAACAGTGAGTTGTCAATGTTCGACATCCCTGAAGCTGCAAAGTTTTTGAGTAAAATTTATCATGGGAAGTCTTTTCCACCAAACGTATCTGCGCTTCAACTATACATTCTTTGCTAGAGTGTATTGTGTAAGATCAAACTGAATAGTTTTCAATTTTCATATTAAAAACTTTATTTATGAGAATAGCGAAGTAAAACCATTTTTCCAGGTTGTGCAAGTTACAACGGAAACTGAATTATTGTCTAAGAAAATAGTATCTTTAATTTAAAAATGAAAGGACGATGCTCAGACGATCGATGAATATCATCATCACTTTTCCGATTACTTCTTCGTAAAATCTCGCTGTTCGCACGTACATGAATCAGATTTCCGAAATTTCAGTAACATTTTTCAACAACATGCTTAAGAAATTTGTTCATGAAGTCTCAAATGCCTCAGTTCTGAGAAGGTTGTTAGAAGAATTGCAAAATTAGCAAATAACGCAGAGGTGTAGTACATGAGTTTGGCGCATATGCATGTGTAGGCTCATGCGTCCTAACTCCTACTGTACATAAATATGCATACATGCTGTGCTGGCAATATAACCTGCGTTGTGCTGACAGGCAACCTGTTCTCCAAAATGTTGATTATGCTTATGTAGTCTATTTGTACGGTAGTCTATTTTAGGATTGCTGGCCTGATCATGTATAAGCCAATTTCAACCTATCTGTCCAGAGAAGCATTTAGAAGCCTATGCTTCATCTATGTTTTTGTCCTCCAAGCGTCTACAGATAACTATGTAATTTTTCGCTGTTTCATAGTTTTGAGATAGCTATTCAGTCCCCTCCATTCAATATTTCAATACTATTCTGCTGTCAGTTGTGATATCAAATGTAACTGCTTATAAGAGCTGGCGAGAAAGTAATATCATAGCTGTCGCCACCATAGAAGTAGATAATAGTACATTAGAATGGAAGTTTGATATCTTGCTTATGTACAATGATGGCACATAGAAAAATCTATGGTTTGCAAATCAGCTTCGATCTAATACATTGTGTCATAGTCAAACTATTTCTCAAGTTAGTTGTGGAAGTGGGTGATAGCAAATTACAGGATTTTCTTGAAGAGATGGCGGCATTGTTTCATTATGAAATAGCCCACTATTCTAATGGTTAATATGCTGTTTATATGCGTAGCAGTCATTGACAACCATTATCCATTTTTTCAATACTGGAAAACGATTTAAAATTTGTTTCACAGAGCCATGATTGTGAGTGGTCAGTGGACTGGTTATGAAAACATCTCAAGAATTCACAGATAAAAATTCTTAATTATTGGATAATTCCTCCTTGAAGCGGTAAAGAAACCTAGCGCTTTTCTGGAATAATCACACTGAAAGCTTCTTTAGCTACAATCATCACTCAGATAAATTGAATGTCGCTGGAACTTTTCAATTATTTATTGAATGACACATGTGATATAGTGCGATGATATTTTGAAAGCATGCAAAGATTTTGAAAATTGTTCAAATATAATGAGCAGGGAAGTTCCCTAAAGTAAAATGAATACTCAAAGCTTTATTGGCCTCTGATTTCAAGCTAGAGTAATGCATTTTTTGTAAATCGACATTACAAGTTGCATATGTGTCTGATTATACTCGTTCTCTTGATCGATTATAGGAGCGATATTTCAAAATGATGAGCGTACAGAACGTTTTAAAGGATTTCTTTCTTTGTCATCCTGTCGCTGCAGTGTTCTGTAAATTCATTATTGCTTTTGTGCACATGATCTTTGGACAAGGGGCAACAATCCAGATCACAAATTGACTTGCTACTTTAAAATGTTAACCAGAAAACAAGAAAGCCAGTTCGCAAAATTTGCTTTTTGCCCAAACTAAGTTCCTCCGGGGTGTGCCATAATTTTCATGCAATTTCCATTCCAGGACTTTCTATGGTATTGCTAATTTCTATGGTCACCGCACATCAACCATTGATTCCATACTTCTCTTATATGTACACTAATCCCAAAAATGAGTGTCACCTTCTAATCTTTTCATATTACGAATGATATATACGAAAATTAAAGTTCAATACATGTAATAAGTGTTTTTTTTAATCAAGTCAAGAGAAGAAATTTTTCTAATGATTAACAATGATGTCTTCAATAGGAACACATAAAGTTAATAATTAGTGTGACCTCCTGAGGAACTGATGACACTTCTTACTCTTCGAGGCATACTTCGTATCAAATTGTCAATTATTCTCTGTGGAATGGCCATCCACTCTTCGACAACGGCAGTCTGCAAGTTTTTCAAAGAGTTGATGTTACATCTCTTTGTCACCTTCCTCTTCACCAAATCCCAAACATGTTCGATAGGATTGAGATCTGGCGATCTCGATGGCCAATCGATCCTCCGAGCGCTTTTATTACGGTGAAACTGCTCAACCAATGATGAGCGATGAGCCGGTGCGTTGTCATCTTGAAAGATGAAATCCGATGGTGTATTGACAGTATTAAAGAAATTAGTCAATGTCTTGACGTAAGTTTTTCCCATTTACGAAAGATTCCAGAACTTTTAATTCTCTACGACCACCAAACCAGATCGCTCCCCAAACATGAATTGAACCGCCCATGCTTTGTATACCCTATCTTAAGTTCTCTGCTTTCATTCTTTCACCCGTGCATCTCCATACTTGTATCCGTCTATCATTCCTCAATCTTCGAAACCTGCTCTCGTCCGTGAATATTACAGTCTTCCAAATTTCTCTCCACATGCATTTTCTCATAGCTCATCTTTCTCTCATTCTCCTTTGCAGCTGCGTTAAACATGGAGTAACAAATGGTATTCGTTTTCTCTGACCAGCCGCACACAGGCGATTGTAGACTGTCTGCAAAGACAATCGCTCATTCCACATACTTAGTAGATCCATTGCGGATGAGTATCTGTTTCTCAGAGCTAATCTGAGCAAAAGGCGGTTGCTGCGTTCGGTAGATTTTCTTTTTCTAACGGTAGAACGTTTATTCGCGAAATCTCGTTTCGTGTGTCTTGCTCTCCACCTTAAAATTGTTCTGTTGCTTTAGCATGAATCCATTACTAAAAAGTTCTTTTGTTTTTGAAATTGCCTATAGACATTAAATAATAATATTTAATAGAAGGATCACAAATTTTGATGTTGATTTTGTGAAAATATGCCTTGGCTCGACATTTGATAAGATATTAAAAACATTTTTGGGAAAGCCAAGTTTCTGATGGTAGGTCTGAAATATATTCTATTTTTTAAAAATTAAATCTTACGATATATTTCAACCTAATGACCAAGGTTATCTTCAGGTTGAAATATATGAACCTGAAATATATTCATTTTCTTGTAACCTGTGAAATTGAACAGTTATCGACAGCTATTTATTTCCAGGAGATGGACAGTTCGAGCCTTGATGTTGAAACATTTTCTAGAAACAGGTGGTGAATAGACATGAATTGCCTCTATTTCAAATTGATTTGTTTTCAATTGTAAACGCTCTCCGGATACCGACTTTTCTCGAATAGAACTCGTGGTTCATGCGACTATCTTACAGTGGGTTTTATTCGAAGGCTGGTCGCATGGAAAAAGATTGAAGATTCTTTGAATTCGCTGATTGACACTTTCGATGATCATGTATCATGCGTACACATCTATATCGATGAAACTCAGCTTTTTCCAAAAGTGTAAAACAACCGCGGGTTGTTAACTAGGTCTTGTCCATGAAAAAGAAGCCACTTAGAAAGCAGCAGTATAATATATAAGCAAAAATAAAAGATAAAATTAAAGGAGAAAATGATGCCATTTTTAATTGATATTCATTAATTAATTGACATCACATGTTGCCATGCCATTGTAATAATTTAGGCCATCCGTGTGTATATGCCTAACCCTAAACTTCTTAAGATGCTTCCAATTAGCGGGAACATTTAATGTTTACAAGAATGAGATTTTTATGCAGATCCGTATTAGCAGTAAGTGTGCTTAATGTATCAATTATTATTTTCTTTTTGGGGCCTCCTTGTAATGTGAATTTCCGCCGCGATCCCCGCTCCCCCATTCTCATTCTGTGTTTGTAGCAATAAAATTCACAAAATCTGAAAATAAGTTACTGCTTAGAATGTTTCACTGTGGACATTTAGGATCTGTGTAGACCATCCTACACTGCTAGGCAAAATGATCCGTATTAAGGGTATGGAATGGTCCGTACAACAAGGGTCCAAAATGTATCAGACACATTTTCTGAATTGCATATTCTTTGTAAATAATTAGTCCAGACATGACAAGAGACACACTTCTGTAAAAAATTTGGATAAGGTCCGTATTTAAAATTTCACATCTAAAGGTCCGAAGTAATAAATGCAGCCCATATTCTGGTGGGTACGTATTTGTGGCACAAAAGAGGAAACGGGTACGATGAACTTATAAAGTGTTGTCAGCATATTTCAGAGGTGGCAAGATACCTCATTTGAAAATTGAAATGACAGACAAAGTCATCTAAGGCTCATTTTGCTATGGTTAAAGCAATAATTGTCAAGTGATTATAAGAATAGGAAAAGGTGTGTAGTTATTATAGTGATTATCCTTATTGGTAATGCTGGTTGCAAACATTTTGCAAAGTATTTTACATAAATTGACCGAGGAATATAGATGCATCAATCGAGGAATTGGAACTTAAAACAAATTGTCCACCTGGTAAATTGGTGGAAAGTGAAGAACGGGGTCATTACGGTATGGGTAGGTATCTGAAAGTAAATAGCAAATGGTAGGACCATTTAACCGGCCCATAAAGGTTTAAATCATTTTATCCTATAAGTCACAATGGACCGCTTTGGACCGCCTTCAAAATGAACCTCAAAGTAATACGTACCCTTGCTATTGCCAAAATACGGACTACATGGTCCCTATATAATGACTCTCCGGACCTACGGATACGGACCCTCTCGTACCTTCAATGCGGCACATTGCCGCTGATTTCAGTAGACATTTTTCAGAATGGAGAAAGTATGCTATATGTATTTAACAATAAATATAAGATTCATTGGGTTTTCTGGTTACCTTTCTGGTTCAAGTCGGTATTTCAGACTTGTGACGCTCCCGCAATTGGAGCATTCTCTGCTCGCAATGAAGTGACGTCACTTTCTCCGTCAGAAGTCACCTCGTATCTTTTAAAGATAAAAAAGAGCAGCTATGGTCCTGATGGCCTCCCATCTTGGATTTTTCGGCGTTTCGCGGTTACTCTCTCTCCAGCAATTGCTGTCTCATTCAACAGGTGTCTCTATGAAGGTGTTTTCCCATCGTGCTTCAAAAGAGCATACATTCGTCCAATCCCTAAATGTCCAAATCCTAAAAGTATCAGTGACTTCAGACCAATCTCCATCTTGCCGTGTCTGTCGAAAGTGTTTGAACGGATTGTTGCGGACAAGCTTATTCTCCCTCATACGGGCAGCATTAGTAATGATCAATTTGCTTACGTATCCAGACCCGGCTCAGGAACAATAAGCGCACTGGTCCTTGCTCAACACAGAATCTTGAACTTCTTGGATTCTGAGTCTGGCTGCGTTCGCCTTCTCTCAATAGACTTGGCGAAAGCCTTCGATAAACTACCGCACCAAATCATCTTGAATGCATGCTCTCTTTTTAATCTACCAGCATCTACTGTGAAGTTGATGTCGAGTTTTTTGTCATTTCGATTTCAATCCGTTCGTGTAGATGGCGAAATCTCCGCGTGGTCAGCAATTCCCAGCGGTGTTGCTCAGGGAAGCGTACTCGGTCCTCTTCTCTTTATCATTGCTATAAATGATTTTCGCCCTGTTTGTTCCAACACATCGGTTATCCGCTACGCAGACGATGTGTTGATCATGCATTTCATTCGAGGAGCTAACGATGATTTGTTACAGGTAGAATGGCGGAATTTTGTTAAATGGTCAGAATCGATTTATCTGCCTATCAATCAATCTAAATGTCGCGTTATGAACATCATAACTAAGTCATACTTGACCCCTTTGCCCATATTTTCCTCTCCCGGTAACACAATCGCAGAAGTCCATATTCTGTCGTTCCTCGGAATTCTGTTATCTGATGACCTCAAGTGGAACAGTCATGTTCATGCCATTGTAAAGAAGGCATCCAAGCGACTTTTTATACTCTGTAACCTACGTCGCTCTGGCTGTCCTGTTTACTTAATGTATAGATGCTACGTCGCTTTCATCCGCTCTATTCTTATATATTCTTTTGCCTGCTTTTGTAATGTTTCTACCTATTTGCTGGAAAAATTAAACTCGGTCGAACGCAGGGCTTTCCGTATAATGGGCTTAAGCTTGGACATTGATAAGTCTCTGGCAATTGTCGCGAGCAAGTCCTGTTCAAAACTGTTCACTTCAATCACGAAGAACCCCTGCCACCCTTTACGTGAACTTTTCGTCGAACGGCCTTCAATGTCTACTAGAAACTCATGCTGCTTCTTCTTTCCTTTTGCTAAAACGAAGCGTTTCGGAAACTCCTTCATTAAATTTTTAAATAACGTTTTCTTTCTACCTTCTGTTAACCCAAATTCCCTTTTATATCTGTGCTGTAATGACTTTTTGTTATGTGCTCACCGATTTGTACCCACATTGTGAGACAATAAAGACTTTTTATTATTATTATTATTAAATGATATGTTTTCCACTCTGAGAAAATGCATTGTGGATTGTAATTATTAAGATGCTGTTGTAAATTATTAAGATGATAAAAGGTAGTAAGTTTGAAAAGTTTAAATTATCTCCTTGTTCATCTTGTAATAAAAGCTCAATATATGTGTCATTTTCCTATTTTTCAATCATGTTGAATTCTTGTGCGTCAAACATAATATTTATTGCATCAAAAACATTATTGCTCATTTCAGACCGGAATCGTTATCTCTCAAAAAGAAATATCATAACTGGAAGCGGAGTTTACCACAGCAGAATCGATGGCAAAGATCGATGGCGACTGTTCTGTAGGTCTACATTTACAGTATGCCATATACTTATTATGAGTTAAGTCGCTTAAGTAATTTCTTGTGCGATTCCCGAATGTTTTGGTTCTGGCAGCTTTGAGTTTTTTCCGGCTGTTGATCCTTGGAGCATTTCGTTACACAATGAAAGCGATCAACAGCATAGAGTAAATACATTAGGTAGAGTGGTAACTCCGCATTTATTAAATCCCCAATGTGTATACACTTTCGATTTTATTAAATGAACTCAAGGGAAATACAGTCGGAATTGTTTCAAAATGTGAGATATGCACATTTATGCAGTTTTGAAGAAATTGCAACTGAATTGACTGATCATGATAGCATAAAGCAGAAGGAAATGATATTATTTCACAGATTATCCGTGTCATGACAGCCTTGGAGCGGTAATATTTGTTAAAGTGACAACTCGATGACCTGCTAATGCTTTCATGAATTAGAAATATGAAATGTCAGCCAAGAAAGCACAATAAGATGTCGACTTTTTCATGAGACTTCCATTATAATACGGATCATGAAATTCCCTTGATAATCAGCTTTTATTCCGCTTAGTTAGAATTCTTATTAGCAAATATTCATTCCTTTTGATATCCAACTTGTGGTATACTACTTACATAGAGGAGTGATCTCGGTAGTATATAAACTGGCAAAATTTTGAATTTTTTCAGAAGTGCTCAAATAATCTTTTGGACCACGGAAACGTAATCTCCGCAAAAAACTGAATCTTTTCAAATAAATATTTTCACTGTATACAGATATTTTTTTTGAATCGACACTCTACCTACATATTATCGCTACTCTATGATCAACAGTACTCTACACTGTATTAGGGCTTGTACTGTATTTGTACAGCATTCTTGTCACTGCCTCAGGGTGTTTTGGTTTTAGCAGCATTGCGTTTTTCTAGCAGGATGACAGCGATCTAAAGTAGGGCTATATTCATCAATATTTTATTACTTAGCGTAAAGTAGTTTAACCCTAAACTGCATAGCGTTGCATATTCGCAACATACCGCAGTTGTGCTGTCAATGAGTGATTTAATCATATTATGACCCGAGATTAAGGTTGCAATATTCTGGTAACCACATAAAGCAATGTATGTTTTGCACTGGGTGAAAAAAAATCTTATGAACATATTTCAGCCTTAAATTCTCTCAAACTTTGGAATAGTTTCTATGTCGAATTTGGCAACTTTGTAAATGAAGAAAAATTCAAAGAAAAAAAGTTCACTGTGATCATAGATTTATTTTATCATATTTAGAACAAGCATCAAAATTGATATGAATGATAGGTTTTGCCATTAGTTCATTTTGTCAGTTGGTACACATATAAAAGGCTATGTTGCAAATATGCAACACTACGCAAAACTGAGATATGTTGCAAATTTGCAACATACCATGTTAAGGCATCTGGAGGACGCCGTCAAAAGTTTATCGTCGAAACATACCACATAATCATTCGACAGCTATCTATTTCGCAAAGTTTCTACGCTTTCCCTTAGCTCGTATGATCTACTGGATTCAACTATTAACACTAGTAGTGAAAACTGTGCCCTACTTGCCACGGATAGGTACATGGATAGGTACATGTAAAGTTTAGTGCTATCAATAGGAACATGGATAGGTACATGGATAGGTACATGTATACTTTAGTTATCGATAGGCACATGGATAGGTACATGTATAATTCAGTGTTATGAATAAGAACTTGTATGAGATCTGTTTTACTGGATAGGTACATGTGTTTGGTACACTCAGTTGAGTACACTGTGTTTGGGAACGTCTATGATCGAACTTGTGTGGTTTGGTTCTGAGCACTTGGGTACGTACCGATAGACGTCCGTTGTTTGATTTTGAATGGGTTTGCTCAATTGCGACTATTGTGACAATTATTTTAAATGTAGCACTATTTAGATGTGAAACTTTAATGTGCAGTTATGATTTAGTTGCTCCCCAATACGAAAACCAATTCCAGAACTATGTTTAAAGTGAAAAAGACAAGAGATTTACAATGTAAGTTTAATTCAAGCATGAAAAATAAATGATGGGTGTAGATCACGTCCCTCAGGCGACTCCATGATCTTCAGGAAGTCATCACACCATTCATGAAATGTTTTATTATTGCTAAAGTCATGATCGCACTCGTGTACCGGACACTTCACTGGTAGTCCATTCCGCCTTTGAAGTGCAGAGACAGTCAAGGTCTTCCACAGGGCCACTTTGCAGCCGCAAGACAGATGCATGGTCATGTCCAACTGACCTCCCATAATGACTTGGCTGTCATTTTGAAAATAAAATAGTGGTTTTGAGGACATGCTTCTTGTGATGGAACGTTGAGGATAAGTACTTAACAGTTTGGAACAATGTCATCCTTTATATAGTTATATATATTCTTTAGGGAAGTTCGGTACCTCTCTGATTGGCTGTTAGGATTTCCTTTGTTTAAAAAGTATATAAGTCCGAGGTTTGTACCAATTCTTATCAAAGGTTCTAATCCTCACGTTTACAAGTTACAATTATTTTAAATCTACAAGTCATAATGGATCGCAAACAGAAAGCCGCAGTTGAGAACGGTACTGCTGATCGTACCACTTCGCCAGTGGAACGTACCAGTACACCTCCCCAATCTCCGATGGAGCGATCGACAACACCAAACGAGCCGGTGGTGTTCACCCAAGCCCCTGCATCGCCCGACTACTCGAGTGATGAGGATAGTGACGTATCAATCGAGACGATGCGTCACATGAATAAGAAGTCCATGCGAACGCCACTTTATGGACGGGTCACGGTCAAAGTCAAGAACGCCCCGAAAAAGTACCACACCAAACGGGTGTTCATGAGGATGGAGCCGAACGAGCGGAACCTCACAACCGCTCTCGAATTTTCGGTCATCGACCTTGACACACCACGTCGCTGTCCCTGTGCGCCCAAGAAGACCAGGATCCATGTGCAAGTGGACTTGAAAAAACTTGTACCCTTTCCTTACCTTGATGACATTTAGTGTGTTTTTTCTTAATCTCTTTATTTAATATTCATTTGTATATATGAACAGACTTGTTTTATCATTTCACAAATCGGTCTTCAATTAAGGTCTGAATGGGAAAGGGGAATAACTATCTACAATTAATGATGTTCAATAACTGAATTGAAACAAAAAATCAAGTATGAAGACTTCAACTTGAAATAAATAGGAACATATAACTTTTAAAGAAACAGTTATGTTGTTAATTTTAAAATGCTTGTAGCAGTCCAGGATGACATCATACATGTGTCATACACGACACCATAAGAATGAGAATGAAAAGACCTTTAGAATGATATAAGGTATGTACCTATTCGATGGGAAAATCCTAGTTGTATGCAACTGTATGCAAGCAGACAAATGTTAGATTTTTAAATTCACTAAGTTTTTAGCCCATTCTTTAAAGACATGTAGCTCTCTAGTTATATGTCATACATGTGTCATACAATACACCATTAGAATCAGCATGAAAAGAGCATTCGAATGATATATTGTAGGTACCCATTTGATGAAAAAATCCTAGGTGTATGCATCTGTATGCAACTTGAAAAATTCCAAGTTTTTTTACAAAAATGACTAAGTTTACAAATTTTCAAAGTTAAAGTTTTACCTCCAAAAATGACCATAATATACAAACCTCTACACTTGACCTTGACCTTAGACCTGACCTTGACCTTTGACCTTCATACACTTCATACACTTCATACACTTCATACACTTCATACACTTCATACACGGCGGGGGGGGGGCCTCAAAATTTCTCGGGCGCTTCGCGCCCTCGAAATTTTTCGGATTATAGGGTAAAGGATAGGTTCCCGGATAGGTTCCGGGTGCCATAGATACTCTTCTTGCTTCCCTAACCCTAACCTTAACCCTAACCCTAACCCTAACCCTAACCCTAACCTTAACCCTAACCCTAACCCTAACCTTAACCCTAACCCTAACCCTAACCTTAACCCTAACCCTAACCCTAACCCTAACCCTTAACCCTAACCTAGTATTTTAATTTGATTATTTGAATTTTGGCGCGAAATTCAAATTTTCGAAAAAATCTTTAAGTTTGATTATTCGAATTTTGGCGCGAAATTTGAATTTTCGAAATTTAGCGCTTAATTAAAATTTTAAAGTTCTATTCAAACCACACGTTTTATATCTTCAAATATGAATCATTATATGACTATTAATAATAACATGTATATCAAATAATACATCAGTCCATCAGTTCATATTACTTTGAATTCACTCTACGGTTTACATGTAGAAATCTTTCAACACATATGATGGCACTTTCATTTCTAAGGTTAAAAATAAACCAGCTGTTCCAATTCTTGTTTGAGTTATCAATTTTGTTTAACCGTACCAATTCCAGGATGTGATGTCATAAGGTCTTTGTTCATAGTTGCTTTGTCAATTTCATATATAAAGAAGTTGCACACAACAAATTTTCACTCATTTTCAAATTATTTAGTGTCCATATCAGACGTCGTTCTTCGTTCCTCCGTTCTCCGGTTCTTATTACAATTCTAAAGTGAGTTTCATTGTCATGTTCTGCTACTTTATAGGATATTCGGGAGTAGGAACATTATTAAGTTTTTATAACCAAATAGCTTTAAATATAGAAGCTTGGGTTTTTAGGATAGGAACACTTTATGTTGTATTATTAACCATGTTTTTTTATTTTAATTTTTCATCCTATATTAAGTCACTGAGCGAGATACATGAATATATCAGTTTAAATGTAAGTGTATTTGAATCAACAAGATTTTCACAGTTTGTAAATAAATAAAAAGATACCTAAATAAAGCCTTCATCCATTTTAAATATTCAGTCTGTCATCTGCTAACAGATGTATAAAATTCAAGCTTGTTTAATTAAACCAATTGAGAAGTGGTTCAAATTTTCGAAATCTCATTTTCATTCTGTTATTATTTCGAAATTAAATAATGATTAATCAGCTGCTTCCAAATTTTATGTCTTTTTATGAACAAACCCTTTTCGAATAAATATCTAATTTTCGACTTTCGGTTTCAATTTCAACTTCAAATTTTATTTCTTCTTAAGATTTGTCAAATATTAATCTAGTACTTAATAAAGGTTTGAAGATGGTACATAAATGATTTCTCATTTAAAAAGAGATTAAATTATAATAAAATTTTTTTATCCTCTACAGAAATGGTTCGACAAGAAAGCATCGCACGGCAACGTCTCATCTTCCATTTCTGTGAGACTTGCCAACTGCCCGTTCGACATGCGAACAAAAGCGGGCATAAGGAATGCTCCTTCCGAGAGGACTGCACCTACCTCTATTGCCTCACGTGTAAGAGGTATGAAAAGAGCGATGCAAAGGTGAATAGTGACTCCGCGAAAGCATTTATTGCCAAGCACACCCCTTGTGCTCAACTAAATGGGAGAAAGGGGATTAACTTAACCTCCAAAGTTGAGAAGAAGAAGTTGGAGCGTCTTTTTGGGAAGGATCGACCGACTGAAGGCGTGCTTTCCCAGTTGGATGAACCTGCTCCAAAGGATAAGCCTCAAAAGTCGCGAGTTCCTAAGAGGAAAGTTCCTAAGTCTCGGGAGTTCATCGATGAGACTTTTAGTGATTGTGAGGTGAGTGCCATCAATTCTACATGCTAGTTTCAACGGATAACTGGCTCACAGCAGAAAAATAAAAAAATACTACTTCATTATGTATGAAATGATTATATGTTGTAAAACATTTCAGGATGTACTGATGCCCCCATCGAAGAGAGCCAAGGTGTTGGTTCAGAAGAAACTGTTCGCTAAAGATGTAAGTATTTATTGACTAATTTAATTATTTCTATACATAAAGTAAATCAACATTGCTTAAACATTTCAGAGTGAGCTACCTCACCCGACAAAGACTAATGAGGATGTAGTGGCCGAAAAATTGCGAAATGTAAGCATTTCAGTTATTTATTAGTTCTCAATGTGAAATTAAACATGAATTTTTCCTACTTTCAGCTGTTTCCTAGTGTTCAAAGCTGCCCGAAAATTCCGCGCTTATCTTCACCGAGGAGCAGACTACCTTCGAGTCCCGTAAGTGTCATTACATAGGTCTCAGTCAACAATAACTGAAAATGCATCAAGTATTTTTAAAAACATACATACTTCGTCAATGAGTTGCAAACATGTCATCATATTTTTCGTTGCAGTCTATGCGATCTCTGTCGCTGAAGAAGCACCACAGAAGCTTCTTGTCTACGCCGGCGACAACAACGTCGGTAGAGGACAATGAGGAGAAACCGTACTCAATTCGCGAGTCATCGGAGGATTCGGACTCCTCATCCGAGGATGAAGCCACTACTTCAGCGACTTCATCTCCGACGTCCTCTTCCGACGAAGATGATGATTCTGATGTACATGTAAGTATATGACTGGTTAACTGCATGTGTACAGAATTGTTTTCATTAAAATTTATTTTAAAACACACTTTATTATTAATATATTCGTCTACAATTGATTAATTCATCTTTCAGAATGATTCGGTGACTCCTAACAAGGCGAGTGGATCCGATCAAGAAACCGCAATCCAGCAGGAGGTAAGAGGAATTCACATTTGTATCTAATTAATGTTAAAAAAAATGGTAAATGGATGATAAACAATTGTTCCTTTCAATTACAGGACTCCGTGATGTTTGCGTCTCAAGCGGAGATCTCATTCTCCAACATCCGGGCGTCTCCTAGCTGGAATGTCCACCTACCATTGTCGCCGATGATGACATTGGTCCCATCCTCAGCAGCTGATATCCCAGTCCCAGCTCCTTCACCTCCAACACCTATCCCAGCCGCAGCTCCTTCCTCTCCAACACCTCCTATCCCAGCCGCAGCTCCTTCCTCTCCAACACCTCCTATCCCAGCCGCAGTTCCTAAGGCTCCTCTCCCAGTACGTGAGTACAACGTAGACCTTGACGCAACGACGGAGGAGGAGGACATCGTAAGCAAGTTACGGCGGTGTCAAGAGCGATTAAAACAGTCCGAGGCTCGCGAGGCTCAGTTAATGGAGGACAACAGAGGTTTGGTTGAGTCCTTACAAAATATAACTCAATCAAACCTCCTGTTGGCCTCACAAGTAACAAATAGCCAACGACACGACAAAGAGACCTTAGTCCACGTCGAGTGTAGCAATAACACCATCCGTAGGCTAAGACTGACGCGGATGGACGATTTGGGTGGCTGCAGTGAAAGCTGTAGCCACTTGAAGTTGTATCACAGTGGCATCGTGAAATGCGTGAAGTTGTAACTTATTTTTACTTTTGAAAAAAAAATAGATTGCTTTAAATTTTATGTTTTCTCTTTGCAACAGATCGGAACATATGGTATTGGCTGGTGATGACGCTGACGTCATTAGATGGTAGATGTATATAAGGGCTTGCTAATTTCAATCCTCATCAATAATCATGGTTGTCTGTACCAAGTGTGGAAAGTGTTCACTCTCATAGGCAATTTGCAACGACATGAAAAATTTTGTAAGTTAGGAAAAACGTATCAATGTAGCAAGTGTCCATATAAGACGAATAGGATGGATAATCTTAAGAGACATAAACTTGTATGCAATAATAAACCGAATGATAGCATAACAGAGTCAAATTCAAATAATCAAAATAGATCTACTTCTAAGCCAACAACCAGCGCTTCAACTAACATACAAAACTTTATGCAATACTGCTCTCGGTGTGGCAAAACGTATAACTCTATAAGTAGATTTCGACAGCATATGAATGTACATAACACAAATAGTGAGATGAATATGCATAATAACTATGGAACTGTTAGTCTCAGTGAAAGCGCACTCAATGGCCATGCACGTGTGTATGATATCACGCCAACAACACCTACTGTGGACATAACATCATTCTTAGAAAGCATGCGTTCCATGTTAGGGAATTTAGTGTCTGACTTACTAAGGAGCTATCAATTGCGCGGTCGTCTGATTGCACAAATTCGTTATGTCCGTTCTAATCCTCAAGAAGAAGAAACTTTTCTCGCACACTTTACCTCATCATCCTCAAACTGTATTTATGACTATGATGCTTGGTTTCAGGATCATCTAAATAGTCTAATAAATCATATTGAAGCCTTCACAAAAAAGGGTAGCAATTGGATTATAGATGATGTACAAAATATAGAGTTCAATGTAATAACAAGTCCAATACTGTCAGGTGGACAATCATTTCCTCTACCAAAGAAGTTAAAAAACTCTAAAGCTGTCATTAATGTTAATTCAAATGCAAATGATTGCTTCCTATATGCAGTTTTATCAATATTGCATTATAATGAAGTACCTTATTCAAGGAATGAAGTAAAATCATATAGTGAGTGGACATCTGAGCTAAATATGGAAGGCATTTCCACACCAGTATCAATCAAAGATATTCCAAAATTTGAGAAAAATAATGATATTAAAATTAACATTCACTTTTATGAAAATGGACTCAAAGGTGTTCGTTACAATAGTAACTTTACTGGTAGGCAAACGGTTAATATTTTGCTAATTCTAAACAATGGAGCAGCACACTATTGTGGAATTCCAAAGCTGTCAAGATTGTATAGGAGAACTTTAAAAAGACATAAATACTTCTGCGAAAGATGCACTCAGTCATTCACATATAAGACAACACTAGAACGACATTTCCAGTTTTGCATTCGAGGAAAAGCACAAATAGAAAAAATGCCGACAGATCTAAAAGTACTAACAAGTAGCATGGAATATCAACTAAGTCCTCCTTTAGTAATTTATGCAGATATAGAGTGCTACATTGATAATAAAATACATAAACCTGCGGCTATTGGAGCTTATCATGTCTGGCATAATGCCCTTCAATCAAAATTTGAAAACAAGTATTACCTCTTTGACGGAGAAAATTGCATTATTAGTTTATTGCACCACTTACAAACTGTAGCCCAAGACTTATATGACAACCAATGTGCAACAACTAGGCAGCCAATGTCACTGTCAGCGGATGAAAAAGCACGCCACGAGAATGCAGAATGTTGCAACAAATGTAAATCAAAATTCAGCGATGAAGTCATAAAAGTTCGTGATCATGATCATATCACCGGACGATATAGGCAAACATTATGTAGGAAATGCAATCTCCGGTTAAGACTTAACAGACGGGAGCTCCCCATATTTTTCCACAATTTTAAAAATTATGATAGCCACATCGTTTGCTATAAAGCGATTGGAAGAATGAAGTCTTGGAAATTAGATGTTGTAGCAGCAACTGCTGAAAAATATATAACTTTATCCGCCAGTGTCCCTGTAAATGAATACAAAGGGAAGACAGTATACTTTAAATTAAAATTCTTAGACTCATATCAATTTCTAAGTGCATCCTTGAGTGAATTAGCCAAGGGCTTGCAAACGTATGAGCATGTAGAGACATTAAGGGTAGAATTTCCACAATTAAGTGATAATGTTTTATATCAGAAGGGAGTGTTTCCATATTCATACTTCAAAAACTTAAACACGTTGACGGAAGACTGTCTACCACCACAATTTGAATTCTATAATGATCTTACTCGTGAGCACTGTTCCGATAGTGAATATGAACACGCTAACAAGGCGTGGATTGAATTTAATTGTAGCACATTTGGTGATTACATGCTGGCATATCTGAAGTTAGATGTTTTATTGTTGGCAGACATATTTGAAGTGTTTAGAGCATTGAGTCAACGTGAGGATGAAGTCGACCCTGTACATTTTGTCAGTCTCCCACATCTTAGCTTTACCTCAGCACTAAATTTCTCTTCCAATGATCCCCCACACTACATACAAGATGAAAATATGTACAATCTATTTGAACGAGGAATTAGAGGGGGTATGACTTTCACCAACATTCACCGAGCGCGTGCACGCATTGAAGAATTAGGAAATAATACACATGAAAGTCGACATTTGACCTACTTAGATGTTAATAACCTTTATGGTTCTTCACTCAGTAGAAATCTACCCCACTCAAATTTCAAATGGTTGAATGAAAGTGAATTAGATAATTTTTTAAATGAAGAAAATGTTCAAAATATAGATGATGATGGTGAAATCGGCTACATTTTTGATTTAGATTTAGAGTATCCTGCAGCCATTCATGATGACACTGCCGATTTCCCATTAGCTCCAGAAATGCAGATGATTGAAAAGAGAATGTTTTCACACTATATGAAAAATCTATATGAAAAAGTAAGACCAAATACACATTTTTCTTCTATCAAGAAACTTCTGCTCCATCAATTTGATAGGGAAAATTATGTAGTCCACTATTCAATTTTAAAATTTTACTTGAGCATGGGCATGAGAATCAAGAAGATTCATAGTGGCATAAAATTCACACAAAAGCCTTGGTTAAAAACATACATTGATATGAACTCTCAAAAGAGGGCTTAATCAAACACTGACTTCGAAAAGTCATTCTACAAATTGAAAAATAATTCTTTATATGGTAAAACAATGGAAAATGTAAGGAGAAGGAAAAAATTTAAACTAGTCAACAATGAGAAACAACTACTGAAATTGTCAAATCATCCTCTCTATGTTCAACACAAAATATTTGATGAAGATCTGGTTGGTATGGAAATGTACAAACCTTCAATAGTTTTAAATAAATTAATATATGTTGGTCAAGCAGTACTTGACTATAGTAAGTTGGAAATGTATCAATTATATTACAATGATCTAAAAGGATGTCCACTGATAAATAGAACGCGACTTTGTGGAGGTGATACCGACAGTTTCTTCCTATGTTTATACACATCACCATCTGTCCGTCTGGAAGATATACTTCTATACTTCGGTGAAAAGTTTGACTCTTCAAACTATGACAGTCATCACCGACTATACTCAACTACAAAC
Organism: Prostheceraeus crozeri; assembly: GCA_907163375.1. NCBI lineage: Eukaryota > Metazoa > Platyhelminthes > Polycladida > Euryleptidae > Prostheceraeus > Prostheceraeus crozeri. The sequence continues at coordinate 615,791 of CAJQUW010015046.1, forward strand.
AAAGCTAGATTAGGTTGTTTTAAGGATGAGTGTGCTGGAAAGTTGCTTGAGGAAATGATCCTACTAAAACCGAAAATGTATTCCATGAAATATCTAGACTCTACGAATCATAGCATCAAACGTGCAAAAGGAATTCAGAGAGCAGCAGTTAAAAAATTGAAACATGATGACTATAGGAGTGTCTATTATAGTGAGAATGATACAACTGAAGATATGACAATTATAAATTCAAAAAATCACATAGTTAGCACAAAATCATTTAGGAAGCGAGGTCTTTCACTTTGGGAGGATAAGCGCTGTTGGCTGGATAAAAATTTATCATTACCATATGGACACTATAGCCTAGGTCTTCCCCCACCGTCGAAGAGAAGGAGATGCCTTCCTGTCACAGGTGATGTAGAATAAGTCTAAATAAAAAACAATATAATATTCCACTTGTAATAGATCTTGCGATTGCTGCATCTTCCGACATGTAGCAACACTTACTAATACATAAGTAGTCTTACTAAATTGAAATTTCTACATCTTTCCGATATGTAGAAATGATTACTAATAAATAGGTAGTCCTAATGTGAATGAATATGTGAAGAATTTGTACTCAACATCATTCCGATATGTTGAGCTAATAAAATAACAAACTTTAGGCAAACATTAAACTTAAATTTGAAACATAGCTTTCGGAACATGCCTCATTACATTAGAACATGGAAACTTAGTGACGTTCAAAACGTTCACATAACAAATTCTAAAAGAATAGCATTTCGTCATTCAATAGCAAATAGTGATCGAAAACATCGTGGCGTTTGCATTAGTATTGACTCATTGCCTTCACTGAAAGACTTTGCGGATCTCATTGACAACCATAAGACTCGGATCAAGATTCCTCTCGATGACAAGGTATGGATAAAGTGTGATTCATCAGTCAAACTATACGTCTGTTCACCAAAACGTGAAGATGTTGAATATCGATTTTTTCGTTTCAGTGACGTCACATGGGAAACCTTTACAAGGGAGATACTACCACAGATAACGTCATTCATTAAAGATGGAGGACATCAAACGGTTGGAAGTTGTAAATCGGATGTTAACTACAAAAGCAAAGTCAAAACTCAATCTACAAGAGATCGAGAGGAATATACCCAACCGAAAACAATGGTTACTGATAAAACGCAAATTGAAGCCGACAACGAGCTTACATCTTGGAAGACCCTCAATGTTAACATGGAGGATTCAGAGGAAGGATAGATCTCTCACTATCCTATTCTTTCCAAATGGAACAATCCAATGTATTGAAGGGTCATGGAGGGTGATCTCTCATATCTACACTTAACTTTGGAACATTTACTTGGTGATTCATTATCTGATTGGAAAGTGAAGACAATGACCGTGTTATGTGAATTACACTATCACTATGATTTCCGTAAAGTTACATCATCACATAATCTAACTTATGAAGTGGAGTTATTTCCAGCAGCTCAATTGACTAACTGGCATCCATATCATGTTCATGTGTTCCATAATGGAAAGATTGTGATAACCGGCATTAAAGACATAAGTGATGTGCCTCCCATCATATGTGATTTGAAAAAATGTTTCATGAAAACCAAATTGTAGATTTTGTATATATGTGGATAGATAATGAAATGTGAACATGTTTTTTGTATATATGTGAATAGATAATGAAATATGAGCATGTTTTTTGTTTTCCTTATAAACCCTTGTTTTGGAAAAAAGAGAGCAAGTTAATGATACAACATAAAACTTTATTTCAAAACTGTTTCAACATATTTAGTAAGAATTACATCATTTTTATCACAGTTTTTTGAAAATAGTTCTAAAGCACTTTTACAGTTATTTTTCAATGGACTCTCGTTGACAAAATAGAGTACATAGCCACCGCACATTAGAGATGTATTACTTTGAAGTGGGAACGATGTCACTTTCCTAACAGTCCAGGAAAACCTGTTCATCCATAATGCGATATCATGTAAACGAGGTTGATTAAGAGAGTCAAAATATTCGGCAACTTTATAACGATTGATGTATACAGCAATCCAATGTTTTCCGGGAAGATTGTTGGTATCCGTATTGATGATAAGTGAACAAGGATAGAAAGGAATTGAATCAGGTAAATTATCTCTAGAAAAGACATTGAGAAATATTGTCTTGGAGTAGGGATGACCTTTCCTCATTTTCCTCAAGATTTCTATGTTGCTTAAGTTACTCATCTCTGATAGCTGACAGTCACGTCTCTCATTCTTGTTATCTCAACTTTGCTATCATAGATAGCATAAATGAGACAAGTAATTGTTTTCTTCAAAGGTGACTCAAATGATACCTCCAGTCGTAGATTTCCAGGCTTTGTAACTCCTACGCTTTCACCACCTAGATCTGCATCTGCTGTGAGGTTGTACATAATGAAGAAGTAGCCATTCTTGTACATATCCATTGTAATTCCATTTGAATCGTCTGTATTAAACATGTTGAGGGCGGTGAAAATAGAACCATATTCACGTGCGAATTTGCCATCTTTGAAATTAGGCTCATATGCTTTGCAAGATACAAATTTCCCATCCTGATAGAGTGCTAGTTTGCTAACATTAAAGTGTTGGAAATTGAATGGATTCTTTTCAAAAGCACCAATGAATGCCTCATTTTCCACAAATGTGATATACACCGCCTTTGGCATTGCAGTGGGAAAAAGATTTGGGTAGGCATGTGAGGATGATCCCGCACCAATTGTGAAGTTTGTCAACACACTGATTAACTGGATATATTGCATTGTTTTTCCTCAATCCTGTCGCATGCTCGTTGATGACTGACGGGTTCATTGTTATTCGCCTTACATTGAGCACGGCATTACTTATGTTGACTTGATAGTTTGTAGCTCCAAAAGCCACTAACGCGAACTCAGGATTTGCACGAATAAATTTTATTTGCATTTTAACCTGTGATAGCAGATATCTAGATTGACGAAGGAAATCAAGATAGACGGGTCCTTTCAAGTATAATTCCTTTAAATCCGCTGTTAAATCCATTCGTCTTTTCAACCCTGTATTTGAGACATCATCAAATTTCCCTTGCTGATCATCATACCAGCCGGCAACTTGCAAGTGTGACTGTTTAGCTTGCTTTTGAAATTGAGTCATTGTATGTATATATGCTCCATATGGATATGCTCGATCCCCTCCTTCAATCTGTTTGTCATTCAATATTAGATACACATCTGAGAACAGACTGGCAATAGGAAGATTTGCTAATCCCACTTTATCCTTGGATGAATCGATATTTGTACCATCAGTCTTCTTAATTTGTATACACAACTCTAAATCAATGGATTGACAGTCAATATAATCTTGAGGATTGGCAGGTATATCAAACTGAATAGGCTGCTGGTTACCATCGATATTTGTTGTGGGGACTATGTCTACAATTGTTGAGGAGATGATGTCTGTCTGATGAGGGGGAGAATCGAAGAAACACAAAGCCGAATTGATACTCTGCATCGTATTAGCTCTACAAATATGTTGTCTTCCTTCGTTTTGACTTGTTTCTAGTAGCTGTGGAATTTCGTTTGCGCTTTCTTGTTTTCACTCGACGTCTAGATTTAGAACGTGCTGCTCTAGTCGGCTTTTTACTTTTCCTGCGTCTTTGCTTAGTAACTCGGCCTGATCCAACTTGTCTTGACTTCCTACGCTTCTTCCGAACTGTACGTCTCGTCTTTGTTAAATCATCTAATGCGTCTATGGCAGATTGCTGCGCGCGCATTTTCATAGATTCACCGATATCCTCACCTTGAAGCGCATCAGCTGCAACATTTGCACCAAAATCTAAAGCCCTGCTTCCAACACGCTTCATGATTGGTACGCCATACTTTTTGAGTGTTGGAAGAATCATACGTCTTAGTGCACCAAATATGCCTCCTCCAACTTGTCGTCTACCTCCAACAAACACGGGATAACCGCTCTGATATGATGGTCTACTGTAAATGCCTGTCATTATGACTATTGAATAACTATGGAAGTCACAATAGCGTAAAGCCTTATTCTCGTGACCTAATATGTAGGGTCAAAACAGTAACACCACCACAGAACGGTACTACTTCTCCTGCGTCATCATGAATTGATATGTCAATTCTATTGATGAAATTTCGGCTGATTGGTAGATACATTGAATTAAAAAATTCTCGATTGATTAGTTGCTTCCTTACGGATGAGAGAGGAAATGTGCGCAGAAGTGGGGCTTCAATGTCGCCAACCCTTGTATATTCAATAATGTTACAATAGACGTATAAGTTACTTAGATCACGCTCTAGTGATGGGGTTGTATCGCCTATTGATGTACCTTCATAAATAGTTGATTTTGAGAATCCCAATGTGGTCGTTAACACGCTATCCAGCTTGATAAGAGAGTTCTTCCCTACCTTTAGAATCATGCGTTTCTTATGTGGGTCATAAGAAAAGTGATATTCATCTGCATCAAGGTAATCTACACCAAACTCATTTAACTTTGTACACAATTCAGATGGCGTTTTCAAGCTTTCAATGTTCAAATTAACTCTTTTTACAAGTTCACTGGAAGTAGACAATTCATCACCCGATATGTCTTCGCTGTATACGTGGATATCCCATGAAGCATTTGTTGATGCTTTGAGTTTAGAAGAGGACAATTGAACCTTGAATGTATCATTTAATTCTGTCAACCAAGGTGCGCTTTCAAGGCCCTTAAACATCCCAATCATTTCAGATCCAAATTCAATAACAGCGGACTCAGACTTTTCCAATGGTGTCTTTTTAGTAAAAACAATAAATTCTGCCTCCGTTTCAACAGTAAATAAAGTTACTTTCTCTTTCTTATATTCACAAGTCATTAACGTTTCTGGCACTGATCCTTGAAACTTTCTTGCAAAGTCTTCAACACTTCTAATGACCTCAAATTTATTTTTTACTCGGATGCTCCTTCTTTGTAATGCATACAATGGCACAATTCTACATTTAAAATCAGTGACTTTCCTCTCCGAATTCCACCCACGTCCATTGTACCAATACCTTGATGAGAAAGTTGTTCTGGAATACCCAAAAGTATGACTCAAATCCTTACCTAATACAAGAAGAACATGCTTCCCTTCCTTCATCAATTTTGTTGACCCCTTTATGACTGGTTTGTAGAATTTATTCAAAGTCAGCTTGAAGAGATCATTTATTCGTTCAAACATTCTACCGATTTCCTTTTCTGTATCTTGCAAGCTCATTGTGGGAACCTTAGAATCAAAAGTTGACGTTGCAAATGCCTTTTGAATTTTAATCATGTTTTGAACAGATGGTAAAGATGTTGAAAAAGGATGTAAAGTTAGATGATGAAAAGCCCATGTACCATGTAGACTATTTTGAAATATGCGAAAGCAATCATCCTTCTCTCGCACTTCTTTATGTAATTCAAAATAGTTGTTCTTTAGCAAACTGATATCGTTGTAATAAGTAATTTCAGTTAGAGCAACTTCATGGGGTCCATGCAGAGTAATTGGATTAGCGAATTCAACAGAGTATAGAGATGGTTTGTTACTTGGGAATATCTTGGGGTTGCTATTGTTTGGAAGAATGATATTGAAGTTAGTAGACATGTTAAAGTCATATATGGAAGAAGTCACATGCTATATTAGCTTAAAAGTTACGAGTGTCTCCCATCTCCACATTTTGTAGATCCTGGTGCGTTATCCAGCTATTGAATGAATCAGGATATCCTTTCCATTTAACTAGATATTTCCTTTGATTGCCATGACCTTTCCTCCTAATTATTTTATCAATCATATACACCTCTTCACTTCTGTCTACTACTTGCAATTCATAAGAGTAAAATTTTCCTTCAATTGGATTGCCATGGTAATCTATTAATTTATACATGGTGGGCCTAAATTTTGTATTTACTTCATCCACAAAAAACTCTTCTTCAGTCCAATTAGGTAGATACCCCTTCTCAAATGTAGACTTGACCTTTGAAATCCGAACTCTATCACCAACATTAATTTTCTTTTCATTGGAAATGTTTTTCGCTTTCTTATCATACAATCGAAGCCATACATCCATCGCATTATCTGGGGTAACATCAACTGGTTTCATCTTAATGATTCGATGGTAGCTTTCATTGTAATTCTTAACAAATTTCTGCAGCTCACCTACCCAAACATGTGTATTTTTTGCAGTGAAATAGCGCCATATTTTTGTCTTCAGTGTGCGATTGAACCTCTCAACCATGGCAGCTTTATAAGCACTTTTGACACTAAACAATTCCACATTATGACTTTTAAGGAGACTTCGAACATGAGAGTTTTCGAATTCCTTCCCTTGATCGGTCTGTATTCTTTGCGGAACACGCCCCTCATCGAAAATGCTCTGAAAAGCCGCTTCAACTTCTGGTCCTCGTTTAGATTTCAGCGCACGTGCCCAAGCATAGCGAGATAAAATATCTATTACGGTTAAGATGTATTTATAGCCATCATTGTACTGTGATATCTGTTGCATGTCAGCCAAGTCCGCTTGCCATTGACTATCTATATTGTTAGCAACATATTTTCTTGTTGGAAACCGCTTTCTCGCATTTTTGTGAAGAGTGTAAGTCGGTTGACTCCTCAACCACTTCTTGACTTTCTCTATTCCCACACCTGCTGCACGAGCTAGAACCTCCGGACGACTGAAACTTGCGGGATGATTTAAGTCGTAATAAATCTTTCTGAGTTTCACTGCTGTACTCATCGTCTTTGTTTTGATTTGCACGCGTATTACTCGCACAGCAACTGCTAACACAATTGATATCAACCTCTATTCCCTCTTCTCCTTTGCCTTCGAGCGCAGATTTCAAACAACAGCAAAATTTTTGTAACGACATGATATGAGAGAGGCAAGGCTTAATTCATATTTGCTTAATATTTACTATACTCCTTCGCAACACGCATTGAGCGCCTAGTAGCTCTTTTTGGTTGCAGATCATCGGGATCTGCAAGCTCTCGCTTGACCGCCATCGTGGGTGTTTTACTCTTTGATCCATCTTGTAAGTGACCCTTATCCAATTCATTCACAGTCGGTCCTCCAATAATATTGTGAGGTACATTTTGATCAGATAAAATTTTCTGAAAATATGTCCACCCTTGTGGTGCACCTAGTTTTCGCCTTACATCTCTGACAGCATATTGTAGAAGGTCATCTATGTGACTATTTCTAATAACATCACCAGTTGTTTCATCTATTATCTCCCCTCTCTCATTGAACTTCACATGTGGATCAATGAAGTCAAATAATCGCTCAGCGCGCACACGATATGGTCGAGGTGTTGACAAGGTTATAAATCGTCGCAACTTGTCACGAATCTGTCGCCTCTCGTCAATGTTTTCAGCTGCTAACTGCATTCGTCGATAGGGATCCTTAATCTTCTGAATTTCCATATCCTTTTGTGTTAGTTCCTTAAGTTGCTTCGTAATAGGTTGAATTTTTGACTTCCTGTGCACTTTGTAATGTAGTCAATTGTACATACTCCTCTTGAGGAATGACTACCATCTTTGAATACGACATGTTTGAAAATAATAAGGCAACAAAGTACATTGCTTAAAACTAACTGTGAACCGAGAAAACTGTCATTGGTTCAGCGGAATTAGGTATGATATTTGTTCGAAATCTAAGTCGTTCAGGACATTCCTGGGTTAGATCAATAAATAGATAACCATGTGGTTTCTTTGTTACATCTTCATATATTTTTGAAAGTACTTTAGGTTGTTGAGGTAATATCTGTCTACTGAGATGATGTATCTGACTGCTATATCTTGGATTTTTAAATATTGCCAAATAATGTGTATTCAAACTTCTAGTTCTTTGCTCTTTCCCTCCATCGAAGATGTTTTGGGTGATGTAGATAATAAAAGCTTCCCTATGATGTGCAGTTTGAAAGAACATTTCAGTTACATCCTTTGAAGATTTGCTTTCTCGTAATAGATCATCTAATACTAGTAAGTCACCTGCTTTGATATCCTCAGTTGATGGCAACCCTTGCTTCACCTCACAACCTTTCTGGCGAAGTGCAGAATGTAGTTGTGGTTGAAATATTCCATAATACCATTTGACTCTCTTAATTTCCTTGTTAAACATTTCATTTCTATATTGTAGCAATTCAGTTACAAATGTAGTTTTACCGGACTGACTTGGTCCAGCGACACACATTGTGCGATCAGTGAATAGACGAAAATCTGTCATCTTATAATTCCATTAACATTAAACTCATCATCCCGCTAATTTTGCTTAGAACAACAAAACAGACACATGTTCCAGATCAAGTTTATTTACATTCAGAATAGAAACTTTCAAGTTACATTTACAAATTAAAACATTTACAAATTAAAACATTTGTGTTTCCTCATCACAATTAGGATTATAGAAAGTTTTCAAGTCAGCACCTTGGCGCTTCAACTTCAATTTAGGATTCCCATCTTTAGATTTCCGACCTCGCTTTTTGCTCTCTTCCTTCCCATCACTTGAAGCAGTCTTATCAATGTTAATTAAACATTTATCAATTGGTAGTGGTTCATAGACTAGTTGAAGAACCTTCATTTGTAAAGATGCGACTTTACCAGTCGAACCATGTGAGCCGATATAAAGTCCGGTAACGTGAACTAAGCCCATATAGCGGCCCCGTTTGAGATCCTCACATTCCATCGCGTTTGTAAAGAGATCGAATGCTTGAAAATGATCAGATAGTTTTAAAAACAGTGTATCGAATTCCGGCAATTCCTTATAACCAACTCCTTCCTCTAATGCCTTTCTCCAATGAGTGGGAGCACTTTCAGGCAGCTCAACACATTCTTTCGCGAAAGAGTCAATAGTTTTAAGAATCACCTGTTGCCATTTTGGAAAAGTCACTCGCATTTGTCTCATATTTCTATACCCTGATGTAGACATACCATTACTGTGGAAGAATGGAACTTGAAGATAAAAGCCATCATCACCACAATTCAAGGTTTGAAAGTAGAACGTATTTCCAATCCCTTGCACCTTTCGTGTCGGACGAAGCTTCAAGAGATCTTGCTCAAAAGCGTCACCTTCCTCTCTGATTGTATACATTTTCTGAGTCATGTTTCAACAAGTACTAATTCGGAGCTTTCAACCAGCGCAAATGAATTGTCACTTGAAAGTGGTAAAATATCATTAAAGCGTCTTCCTTATATACACCTATATATGACTCATCAATCAAAGTGATGACGTGTCACTTTATGATTCGCTATCCTTATATTAACATTGCAGCAGTTGCTGCAATCCTTCCAAGCGGACTATTGATTACACCATTAATACTGTTTCCAATATCATTTAACATACTTAGAAACCCACCACCACCGCGCTGAATTAAGTTTCGCCTTTTCTTATCACTACTCCTTGGATTTGAAAACTTTTTTATGCTATTCAAAGAGCCAGCATTCAACAGAGGCTTGTAAATAGGTAGACATTTGTGTATTGCAAAAGCTAAATCACGAATGAAATCATCACTTGAATTTTGAATCAATTTACACTTCTTCTTATTATCATGTATCCTGTTTAACTTTCGCAACGCCTTTTTAAACTGACTTGAAGGTTTGAAGGACCGTTTCGATTGACGAGAAGATGCCTTCCGTTTTACAGACATTTTTATTCTAATATGGAAATAGATAATTCAATTACAATTTTTGCTTAGTACTTACAACATTATATACAAACGTTTACAAGCATTCACACAGAGTTTGTTGCTGGTACGTATAAAATTACATAAAACACTTACCAAGTTGTAGAGGGAAACTGATATACACTCACATCGGCTAGAGTCTCATTTGTAGCAGTTATGAGCTGCTCAATGTCTTTCATTAGATGTTTTGAAATAGGACAGCACATACAGCAAGGCTTTAAATGGAAAGTCTTTAAAATATTGGCATAGTATGCCCGCAAACTGATCACCTCAGAATGTCCTTGAGCAGCCACATTGATGCTTACTGATGGCGGTCCACTGAACAAGTCCAGTTTGCACTTCTCACCCTTCTCATCATAGTAGCTGGAGGTGATAATGTCATGGAGACATGTGTTGAGTTTCCGTTGGATACTGCTGCACCAACAGCGAGAGTATTCCGGTACAATCTCCGTTTGAGATAGTGGGCGAAATACTTCGTTGAGCCAGAATCTTGCAACTCGTGTAAGAGCGTTGTTCACGACTCTCATCAACATTCTCTGCACCACAACGTCCTCTCCGCAGCGGAAATACTTCACTATTTCCTCCATCAGATCCACCAAATCCGCTTTATAGCCAGTTATATTCACGGCAGAATAAAATATATTGCCCGTGAAGAGTTGACTTCGGTAAATTATTGAAATGGGAATGTTGGTAGTGAACGACATGCTGATTGACATTGTATTAGCCTCAAATTATGCTTGAAATAGAACGGTACAATGTCCTCCTTATATAGAAAAGTCACACAAAGACACAATAGTGACCAATCAAAGACCTGCATGATGACTCATCATGCACGATATACAGTGACTGTTGAAGATATTTCTTCATCGCAAAGGGGACAAGATGAAGTTTCAAAGGGTACATAACATGGCAAAAAGAGAAGGGATCGTTCCTGTTTAAAACATTTAACGCAGTTCCGTTCACATAATAATTTAAATGTCTCTTGTTCTAATTTCCTTCTGAAGTCACTTTTATTGGGAGAACTTTTTATTAAAACACTGTCAGATGTCTCCTTCTTTCCATATCGTTCCAATTTGATCCTCCTAATTTCACTATCATTGCAGTGTAGCATGGAGAAATCCTCTATCCACCTACGATCCAAATTGTGATTCATAGCATGCTCATCTAGATCCATTAGTCGATCAACTAAATCACCAGCGTTGATATTTTCACTGAGATTTGTTACAGTTTCTATGGCTTTGAACGAATATCCAAGTTCTCTTGCGACAACCCACGACGTTGGGATACTAGTCATCATTATGTATGTCATCAAAAACTATCTCATATTTATAGCATAGTTTGTCTACGTAAAAGGAAAATCAATGTGTCATCTTGATTACAATGGTTGCAATAGTCACAATAGTCGCAATTGAGCAAACCCATTCAAAATCAAACAACGGACGTCTATCGGTACGTACCCAAGTGCTCAGAACCAAACCACACAAGTTCGATCATAGACGTTCCCAAACACAGTGTACTCAAGTGAGTGTACCAAACACATGTACCTATCCAGTAAAACAGATCTCATACAAGTTCTTATTCATAACACTGAATTATACATGTACCTATCCATGTGCCTATCGATAACTAAAGTATACATGTACCTATCCATGTACCTATCCATGTTCCTATTGATAACACTAAACTTTACATGTACCTATCCATGTACCTATTGATAACACTAAACTTTACATGTACCTATCCATGTACCTATCCGTGGCAAGTAGGGCACAGTTTTCACTACTAACACTGCTCTTCACTCTTTTCTCGTCCTAAGGTAGCGCATTGTTGGCAGCAGCATAGCAGCCGTGGTGAGAAAGTGATCACGTGCTAATCTTATTAATGATAACGTGCACAGCAGTGATTCTGAAACCAGTCAAAAGACTATATCTTCTAACAACCAGCAACATAGTCCATAAGAGAATCAACGCTTACTGACACGGAATGGAAATTGAGCCGTACTCCAGCTAATCAAGTTCGTTCTCCAGCAGATTACATGACTGACTGCATCAATAAAGATTTCCTCGACACCTTTACGCATTATACGAACTTGAAAATCAGGCAAATGAATCTTAATTCTAACTTCTTCATAACAGCTGATGAACTGAAGAAGTTCATAGGTGCAACAAATTGAATTCGCGACTCAATCAAATAGCTGATATGACCATTAACTACGAAGAAATTAAACGATTTGTTAGTTCTGTCGACAGTACACAAGCAGATTCCTCAAAACTGTTCACTTTCATATTCCTCATTAATCACTTTAGAAGCATTGCAAGCAAAATTCCAAGGGGAGAATATTATTCAATCGATGAGCAAATATGCTCGTAATACCGTTAAAGACAAGGATGAGGAGTTTGTGTGTGGAGATGATGTAATAATTGCAAATCTCAAATTCTACGCTGGAAAATCAAAAGAGCTGATCTTGAAATTCAATCGCTTTTGAAATCTAGTCAGGTAGTTGCTTGTCTGGGTTCCATTCTTGATGTTTGCAGGAACTGCATGTACAAAGTTCACTTCGATAAGAGGTTCACGTCAGTTGATATGCTTCGTTATCTTAAGAAAAAGGAATACTTACCCTGGGAACAATTCTGCTCAGAAGAGAACCAAGTCTGTCATTTCCTCATGACAAACTGACGCGTCAAAATAATCTTGGTGCTTGTGTCAAAATGTTCTATCAGTGATGACAATAAAATTTTAGCCGTCAAATGGATTGAAAATCGTAGTGTACACACTTACGCAGAAAGACGAAAATGCGCATACGAAGAAAGAGACGCTTGAAGTCGAAGCTCCTGCATGTCTTGTGCTTATGATATATGCTTATCATAGGAGTCATATATTGGTTTAGATAAGGGTTACATATAGACTTTATATATGGGTTATGCCGATAGGTATCTTGTACGCTTCAGAATAAATATCAACCGCGGAAGATGACATCGCTTTAAGATATTCTATCAAATTTTGGATTTATTCGTGACGAACCGCTGGCTTCTTTATCACCAAGATTGTGAGGATATTTCCCTCCCAAAAAAGGAGTGGTTGAGCCTTCCGGAATTCAAAGCTGCCGTCGCTGGCAGTTTTGTCTCCAGAAAGAACAGCAAGAAACTTAGTCTTAGTTTGGTTATCAAAAGACAGTGAAGCAAAGCGACACTGCGGTAGATGTACTGTAAATGTGAACATCCTGACAGTCCACTTTATACGTCAAGATCAAAAAGTTTTATAATGTGTGAATTGCATGACAATTATGATGCAATGTAGGCTATTTACATATCGATATTGTATAAATATATTGCATTTTAATTAACTGCAATATATTTGCACATCAACATAGGTTATAAAGGTGCTGCCAAAGTTTGACTTTTCTCTTGCAATTTTTTCTAAATTTGATTAACACTAGAAAGACCGGAGGTGTCATTTGACACTTCCTGATGCATCACAGCGTTGAAACTCGTAAAGTATTGTGTTTTGAGTAATGTTTTTCGGAACCCAGGAATGGAATTGCTCAAATATCGGAACACTATCGATAAATTTTCTTCAAGTATTCTAGTTTTGGCCGGACACATTTATATACCGAGAAAGACCAGCAGGTATCATTTGACACCTTTGTGTTATCTGATAGAGATTCACTACTCCAGTATCATCAAATGTTCGTGTGTTGCTCAGATTTTTCACGCTTACAATGTGTGAATGCAACGACAGATAAAGCTTGCTTACACTCGCGACTTATGCCTGTATCACACAGTTCATACACCGCATTGTCCTTCAATTCATGCACCACGTTCCCAGTCTATCATCGATCTCAGGTCGCACGGTCTCAGCTAACAATCCATCTCTATGGAATAACGCATGACGGCATGATTCATGAAATGAAAGTAACAAAACAGCCAGAGCTCGTGTTCGATTTCATTCCTACATTGAATGCGGTTCTGAGTTACAGCAATGTCGCGCCTGAGACGGTATGCTGCAGATAGAGCCCTTCAGTTGCTGTTAGCCAGTGATGACGAGAACAGTGCCAGTGAAACAGATGACATTATTGATAATACTATACAACGCATGGAAGAACAAGTTGAAGACGAAAGTTATTCATCATCAGAATCAGAGGAAGAGTCGAAGTTATCAGCCAAGATGCAATGATAAATGGTAATTACAAATCGCGGGATGGAAGTGAGTGGCTAGCAACAACAACTTCTGACAGGCCTATTCGTCCGACAGTAGCATCAAACATTGTTCGAACTACACCTGGACCAACTACGTTCGCGAAACGAACCGTTCGTGATTGTGTTAGTGCATTTTTGAGAATATTCGACGAATCATGCATGCGCAAAGTTTACCAATATACCCTATCCCACATTCAGACAACTAACGACAGTGAATTCTCAATAGACTTAGCAGATATCTACTCATTTGTTGGACTCCTTTTTGCTCGGGGAGTATTTCTTGCGAAAAATGAGCCTCTGTTTTCTCTTTGGTCTAATGAATTTGGTCGAAAGCTATTCACTGACACCGTCACGTAACAAATTCAAATTCATTATGAAGCATATTCGTTTTGATGAACAAAGCACTCGATCACAACGCCACCTGTATGATAGATTTTGTGCGATTCGTGAACTATGGACTCGATTCGTGGAGAACTCACAAGCATCGTACCAACCTTCGTTTCATATGACAGTAGATGAGCAGTTATTTCCAATGAAGACGCGCTGTCCATTTCTACAATTTATGCCCAATAAGCCGGATAAATTCGGAGCAAAATTTTGGATTTTAGCCGATGCTGAATCTCGGTATATTTACAACGCTTTCCCATATCTTGGCAGGGAACTTACTCAGAATCGCGGAGGAATGCAATTGGGAGAATTTGTTACATTGAAACTACTGGAACCATACTTCGGTGGTGGATATAATGTGACTGTCGATAGCTTCTTCACCAGCCTGTCTCTTTCCGAAAAGCTGTTTCGAGAAAGTATCACGCTGGTGGGAACAATGAAAAAATCCAGGAGGGAAATTCCTAATGAACTTCAACACGACAAAAAGCGACAAGTAAATTCACTCGTTGGTGCAAGACATACTTCATCAAATGCCATCATAATTTCGTACAAAGTCAAAAGTAATAAGTCGGTCATCATGCTTTCGACGATGCATACTGACACTTCGATGGATGGAAACAAACCCGAAATTGTAAAATTTTATAACCGAACAAAAGCCGGTGTAGATTCGGTTGATCAAATGGCACGTATGTATTCCACAAAGTCAGCATCACGACGTTGGCCACTTCAAATATTTTTTAATTTGTTGGACTTAGCAGCGATCAACGCATACACACTTCATCGCGAGATCACAGGATCTACCACAAGTCGGCGGGATTTCATTCTAGAATTGACGAAGGGGCTAATTGACATGAGTCGCCCTCCTCCTTTACCTCGATCAGAGCCTTCACCTGCTCCTAAGAAAGAGCGTCCGAATAAGCGGAAAAAATGCCGCCTCTGCAACAAAAATTGCACAAGTAACCGCTGTACAAAATGTGACAGGTACGTGTGCGGTCCATGCACTATTATTACTTGTAAGGACTGTTTTGAGTGGTTTTCCAATCATCGAAAAACTTTTATTCGGTCTGTAATCAGTTTTTATGTATGATATATTATCAATTACAAAATTTTTAGAGGATGAATTAACTCCTTTTTATCATATCTTACAGCTGGAATAGGAAATAAATTAATTTCATTCATTTATTTATTACAAGAATATTAAGTGTCAATTGACACTTACCGGTCTTTCTAGGTATAAATATTTTCCGGTCTTTCTAGTGTTAAGATATTTTATAACATGACATGTTTTGATATTAATGTATTTCAAGCTCCCGGTGCACTTGGAAAGTCAAAAAGGATTCAAAATTTTAATTCATACATCTTTGCAAATTTTTGAAAATTCTGAGATTTTGTCGAACGTCCCTTAAAAATTCCCCTAGCATACAGCAGGGATGCGCAGTCATATTAAAAGTCTGAAATAGTTGCCTGCTCCGCCTCCGGATAGCCCAGTTCTCTCTAGGAAAATTATTCAAACTTCTAAACGTCGATTCTATCAGTAACTTTGGTATTTTTTAACTTCAGCAGGCCCAAACGTCTCCTCTTCAAAATTATTGCATTTCATATCAATAGACCTATGCGTGATTTTCGTGTGCCATCGCATCGAACCAAAAATTCAGATACTCGTAGATGCTCATTTATGTAAGGACTAATTGGGTGGTTTAAGTAGGTTACTTGGTTAGCATGTACTGAAGGTAGGTGTTAAGCGTAATGCTTATTAAGATCCGCAAATTCACTAAATACCGGAAGTTCCATGGTGCATTGACGATTTGAGGGACTCAAATTTGAAATTTCACTTTTCAAAATTTCGAATCTGTAGACTAAGGGAAGTTCGATAAAATCTCAGAATTTTCAAAAGTTTGCAAAGATATTTGAATTAAAATTTTGAATGCTATTTGACTTTCCAAGTGCACCGGGAGCTTAAAATGCATTCATATCAAAACATTTCATGTTATAAAAGATCTTAATCAAATTTAGAAAAAATTGCAAGAGAAAAACCAAACTTTGGCAGCACCCTTAAAAGTAGGCTATTGTGAGATACAGTATCTGAAAGTCTTTGAAAGTAGTTTCCATCATTTATTGTTTCATTTGGGTTGAAATACGATAAACATATTTAGTGGAGGATAGGCCTCCTTTTTCCAACATCTGAGACATATCCTAATTGAACAGAAAATTCTGCTTGTTGAACAGTTTGCGTTTTATGCACACTCACTGTTATATCAAAATTTGCAATAATTCAGTCAATTCGCTGGCGCACACGATAGAAATATCCACAGACTTGAACATTTTATTCAACGTCAACGGCCAACTGTTGGGAGTGCCCCGAACCAGTCTATGACCTCCACAATGGCTAAACAAGCTGAACTGCATCTTGGTTTTACCATACGTCTGAAATTTCTATGTAGTTTGATGATATATTTAACCTATGCGCAGGCGAACGGCATTCTACATTCATTCAATATTATGGCCTATCAGCCATACAACAAAAAACTAGGATGGATAAACGGAGATTAGACTGTTGCTCAGGTCTAGCTGTCATCTGCTAGTTTGTGCCATTCCGAGCCCGAACGTCTTGTTCGGATATCCGGTCGGAGTACCTAAGCCTATAAGACTTTCTACGGCAAGACATTTTCAGAGGTTGACTATGGAGCAAAAAAATGATAAGAGGGAAGCACTTGCAGGCATAGTTTAAATGTCAAGTTAAATAATTCACTGATTGGGACATGATTAATGGATTCATCAAAAAATTCAGGAAATGCTTCAATAACTTCTGCCCTTTTACAGTGCCAGCAAGTGTGTAGGCACTTACTCGTGTTTTCCAATATTAGAAATATTAATTATTAAGAATTAATTATTTCCAATAATTAGAATATTTTCTTAATTTTTGCGGATTTGTGCAGGCCCGGTAACCTGCTGTCTACAGCATGAAGCATTTCTCAAAAGATTTTTAGAGTAAAAGTAAGCTTCTCACTAACAGTAGCAGCTTCATTCCATAAACAACAGGCTCATGTGCATCAACTTCATTGAACCAGAATATCAGTGGAAGGCCTACAAATTTAAAACATCGATATCCTAATGTAAATAGAATAATCAGATATTGAGTAGCATCCTCAGTTGAAAAATAGGAGCAGATATAAAGATGCCATTTCATCCAACATCAGGAATCATCAGCAGGCCTAGTTCACATCAATCATAGTCAATCTTTATTTATACTTTTTACATAGTGTCTGCAAAAAGCAGCATCCAGCCTAGTAGGCAAATTATCAATTATGTTGGCAGAGCAAAATCATGCTAGCAGTGTGTTAAAAATAGTATCTAATGAATACCCGTCGAAATGTCACATAATATGCTAACCGTGCATCTCGTCTATATAATACTTTGATCACGGCATTACATACATGAAGAACAAAAGATGTGAAACTACTTTTTAATACTCATACCGTGTATGAAAAGTACAACATAAGCTAAGTATTGCTATAAGCCGAATGTACATGTTTAGATGAATAGAAATAATAAGAACTTCTCCACATCACCAGTCTCCCCTTCAGCATCATTTTTATCGTCTTCGATTTCAGTATTATCCTCCTTCAAATGCCAAAAAATTAATATGATTTCAATTGTTCCACAAATAACCGTGGTTATTACTTTGTATCTCGCGTATTTTGGTGACATAGGTCTTGACGGTATAATTTGTATGAAATCTGGGATCTTTTCCACAGATATCGAAACTTGATGCACAATAAAAAGAGCATCATCATTCTTCACATGACTGCTGACCATCGGCCTGATTCTGCTCTCGCTATTTTTCTCCTTAACTGTGGTAGTTAGACCCTGCTCACTTGTCGGAAATGCAGTTTGGTCAAGAAAGCTGCAGGCCTGGCAGGTTTAGTCGAAACAGCTGCTGGGAAGTAGATTGAGTCGAGTCAGCTGCTGGAGAGGTAGATTGAATCGAGTCAGCTGCTGGGGAGGTAGATTGAGTCGAGTCAGCTGCTGGGGAGGTAGATTGAGTCGAGTCAGCTGCTGGGGAGGTAGATTGAGTCGAGTCAGCTGCTGGGGAGGTAGATTGAGTCGAGTCAGCTGCTGGGGAGGTAGACTGAGTCGAAACAGCTGCTAGAGTGGTAGATTGAGTCGAGTCAGCTGCTGGGGAGGTAGATTGAATCGAGTCAGCTGCTGGGGAGGTAAATTGAGTCGAGTCAGCTGCTGGGGAGGTAGATTGAATCGAGTCAGCTGCTGGGGAGGTAGATTAAGTCGAGTCAGCTGCTATAATGGTAGATTGAGTCGAGTCAGCTGCTGGGGAGGTAGATTTAGTTGTGTCAGCTGCTGGAGAGGTCGATTGAGTCGAGTCAGCTGCTGGAGAGGTCGATTGAGTCGAGTCAGATTCAGGACCGATAGATTGAGTCGTGTCAGCTGCTGGAGAGGTTGACTGAGTCGAGTCAGCTGCTGGGGAGGTAGATTGAGTTGTGTCAGCTGCTGGAGAGGTTGATTGAGTCGAGTCAGCTGCTGGGGAGGTAGATTGAGTCGAGTCAGCCGCTGGGGAGGTCGATTGAGTCGAGTCAGCTGCTGGGGAGGTCGATTGAGTCGAGTCAGCTGCTGGGGAGGTAGACGTAGTCGATTCAGCTGCTGGAGAGGTTGATTGAGTCGAGTGAGCTCCTGGGGAGGTAGATTGAGTCGAGTCAGCTGCTGGAGAGGTTGATTGAGTCGAGTGAGCTGCTGGGGAGGTAGATTGAGTCGAGTCAGCTGCGGGGGAGGTAGATTGAATCGAGTCAGCTGCTGAGGAGGTAGATTGAATCGAGTCAGCTGCTGGAGAGGTTGATTGAGTCGAGTGAGCTGCTGGGGAGGTAGATTGAGTCGAGTCAGCTGCTGGAGAGGTTGATTGAGTCGAGTCAGATTCAAGACCGAAAGATTGAGTCGTGTCAGCTGCTGGGGAGGTAGATTGAATCGAGTCAGCTGCTGGAGAGGTTGATTGAGTCGAGTCAGCTGCTGGGGAGGTAGACGTAGTCGATTCAGCTGCTGGAGAGGTTGATTGATTCGAGTGAGCTGCTGGGGAGGTAGATTGAGTCGAGTCAGCTGCTGGAGAGGTTGATTGAGTCGAGTCAGCTGCTTGGGAGGTAGATTGAGTCGAGTCAGCTGCTGGGGAGGTAGATTGAATCGAGTCAGCTGCTGGAGAGGTTGATTGAGTCGAGTCAGATTCAGGACCGATAGATTGAGTCGAGTCAGCTGCTGGGGAGATAGATTGAGTCGTGTCAGCTGCTGGGGAGGTTGATTGAATCGAGTCAGCTGCTAGAGTGGTAGATTGAATCGAGTCAGCTGCTGGGGAGGTAGATTGAGTCGAGTGAGCTGCTGGGGAGGTAGATTGAGTCGTGTCAGCTGCTGGGGAGGTTGATTGAATCGAGTCAGCTGCTGGGGTGGTACATTGAGTCGAATCAGCTGCTGGGGAGGTAGAATGAGTCGAGTCAGCTGCTGGGGAGGTTGATTGAATCGAGTCAGCTGCTGGGGAGGTAGATTGAGTCGAGTCAGCTGCTGGGGAGGTAGATTGAGTCGAGTGAGCTGCTGGAGAGGCTAATTGAGTCGAGTCAGCTGCTGGGGAGGTAGATTGAGTCGAGTCAGCTGCTGGAGAGGTTGATTGAGTCGAGTCAGCTGCTTGGGAGGTAGATTGAGTCGAGTCAGCTGCTGGGGAGGTAGATTGAATCGAGTCAGCTTGTGGAGAGGTTGATTGAGTCGAGTCAGCTTCTGGGGAGGTAGATTGAGTTGTGTCAGCTGCTGGGGAGGTAGATTGAATCGAGTCAGCTTGTGGAGAGGTTGATTGAATCGAGTCAGCTGCTGAGGAGGTAGATTGAATCGAGTCAGCTGCTAGAGTGGTAGATTGAGTCGAGTCAGCTGCTGGGGAGGTAGACGTAGTCGATTCAGCTGCTAGAGTGGTAGATTGAATCGAGTCAGCTGCTGGAGAGGTTGATTGAGTCGAGACAGCTGCTGGGGAGGTAGATTGAGTCGAGTCAGCTTCTGGGGAGGTAGATTGAGTCGAGTCAGCTGCTGGGAGGTAGATTGAGTCGAGTCAGATTCAGGACGATGGATTGAGTCGTGTCAGCTGCTGGGGAGGTAGATTGAGTCGAGTCAGCTGCTGGGGAGGTAGATTGAGTCGAGTCAGCTGCTGGGGAGGTAGATTGAGTCGAGTCAGCTGCTGGGGAGGTAGATTGAGTCGAGTCAGCTGCTGGGGAGGTAGATTGAGTCGAGTCAGCTGCTGGAGAGGCTGATTGAGTCGAGTCAGCTGCTGGGGAGGTAGATTGAGTCGAGTCAGCTGCTGGGGAGGTAGATTGAGTCGAGTCAGCTGCTGGGGAGGTAGATTGATTCGAGTGAGCTGCTGGGGAGGTAGATTGAATCGAGTCAGCTGCTGGAGAGGCTGATTGAGTCGAGTCAGCTGCTGGGAGGTATAGATTGAGTCGAGTCAGTGCTGGGGAGATAGATTGAATCGAGTCAGCTGCTAGAGTGGTAGATTGAGTCGAGTCAGCTGCTAGGGAGGTAGATTGAGTCGAGTCAGCTGCTGGGGAGGTAGATTGAGTCGAGTCAGCTGCTGGGGAGGTAGATTGAGTCGTGTCAGCTGCTGGGGAGGTAGATTGAGTCGAGTCAGCTGCTGGGGAGGTAGATTGAGTCGAGTCAGCTGCTGGGGAGGTAGATTGAGTCGAGTCAGCTGCTGGGGAGGTAGATTGAGTCGAGTCAGCTGCTGGGGAGGTAGATTGAGTCGAGTCAGCTGCTGGGGAGGTAGATTGAGTCGAGTCAGCTGCTGGGGAGGTAGATTGAGTCGAGTGAGCTGCTGGAGAGGCTGATTGAGTCGAGTCAGCTGCTGGGGAGGTAGACGTAGTCGATTCAGATGCTGGAGAGGTAGATTGAGTCGAGTCAGCTGCTGGAGAGGTTGATTGAGTCGAGTCAGCTGCTTGGGAGGTAGATTGAGTCGAGTCAGCTGCTGGGGAGGTAGATTGAATCGAGTCAGCTTGTGGAGAGGTTGATTGAGTCGAGTCAGCTTCTGGGAGGTAGATTGAGTTGTGTCAGCTGCTGGGGAGGTAGATTGAATCGAGTCAGCTTGTGGAGAGGTTGATTGAATCGAGTCAGCTGCTGGGGAGGTAGATTGAATCGAGTCAGCTGCTAGAGTGGTAGATTGAGTCGAGTCAGCTGCTGGGAGGTAGATTGAATCGATTCAGCTGCTAGAGTGGTAGATTGAATCGAGTCAGCTGCTGGAGAGGTTGATTGAGTCGAGACAGCTGCTGGGGAGGTAGATTGAGTCGAGTCAGATTCAGGACCGATGGATTGAGTCGTGTCAGCTGCTGGGGAGGTAGATTGAGTCGAGTCAGCTGCTGGGGAGGTAGATTGAGTCGAGTCAGATTCAGGACCGATGGATTGAGTCGTGTCAGCTGCTGGGGAGGTAGATTGAGTCGAGTCAGCTGCTGGGGAGGTAGATTGAATCGAGTCAGCTGCTGAGGAGGTAGATTGAATCGAGTCAGCTGCTGGAGAGGTTGATTGAGTCGAGTCAGCTGCTGGGGAGGTAGACGTAGTCGATTCAGCTGCTGGAGAGGTTGATTGATTCGAGTGAGCTGCTGGGGAGGTAGATTGAATCGAGTCAGCTGCTGGAGAGGTTGATTGAGTCGAGTCAGCTGCTTGGGAGGTAGATTGAGTCGAGTCAGCTGCTGGGGAGGTAGATTGAATCGAGTCAGCTGCTGGAGAGGTTGATTGAGTCGAGTCAGATTCAGGACCGATAGATTGAGTCGAGTCAGTAGCTGGGGAGATAGATTGAGTCGTGTCAGCTGCTGGGGAGGTTGATTGAATCGAGTCAGCTGCTAGAGTGGTAGATTGAATCGAGTCAGCTGCTGGGGAGGTTGATTGAGTCGAGTCAGCTGCTGGGGAGGTAGATTGAGTCGTGTCAGCTGCTGGGGAGGTTGATTGAATCGAGTCAGCTGCTGGGGAGGTAGATTGAGTCGAGTCAGCTGCTGGGGAGGTAGATTGAGTCGAGTCAGCTGCTTGGGAGGTAGATTGAGTCGAGTCAGCTGCTGGGGAGGTAGATTGAATCGAGTCAGCTGCTGGGGAGGTAGATTGAGTCGAGTCAGCTGTTGGGGAGGTAGATTGAGTCGAGTGAGCTGCTGGAGAGGTTGATTGAGTCGAGTCAGCTGCTGGGGAGGTAGACGTAGTCGATTCAGATGCTGGAGAGGTTGATTGAGTCGAGTGAGCTGCTGGGGAGGTAGATTGAGTCGAGTCAGCTGCTGGAGAGGTTGATTGAGTCGAGTCAGCTGCTTGGGAGGTAGATTGAGTCGAGTCAGCTGCTGGGGAGGTAGATTGAATCGAGTCAGCTGCTGGAGAGGTTGATTGAGTCGAGTCAGCTGCTGGGGAGGTAGATTGAGTCGAGTCAGATTCAGGACCGATGGATTGAGTCGAGTCAGCTGCTGGGGAGGTAGATTGAGTCGAGTCAGCTGCTGGGGAGGTAGATTGAATCGAGTCAGCTGCTGAGGAGGTAGATTGAATCGAGTCAGCTGCTGGGGAGGTTGATTGAGTCGAGTCAGCTGCTGGGGAGGTAGACGTAGTCGATTCAGCTGCTGGAGAGGTTGATTGAGTCGAGTGAGCTGCTGGGGAGGTAGATTGAATCGAGTCAGCTGCTGGAGAGGTTGATTGAGTCGAGTCAGCTGCTTGGGAGGTAGATTGAGTCGAGTCAGATTCAGGACCGATAGATTGAGTCGTGTCAGCTGCTGGGGAGGTAGACTCAGTCGAGTCAGCTGCTGGAGTGGTAGATTGAATCGAGTCAGCTGCTGGAGTGGTAGACTGAGTCGAGTCAGCTATAGCACCTGCCGTTTGGATCTTCTCACCAGGAGCGCTACTGATTATCTTCGTTGTGCTGAATTGCTCAGACGTACGACTTACATTAGATCGGATAAGTGACTGATTCCTTTCAATTTACATTTCGGATTATCTACATTGACTGGTGATTCACCTTTCTTTGAGTTTTCCTGGCTCCAATTTCTCCACGATATTAATGCCGTACAATCACAATTGAATGGATTGTCTCCAAGATCGATATTGCATAGGCTTAGTAATTTGGATAGAACCTTTGGATGCGTTCAAAAAATCGAACAGTTGATAAGTTGTAGAACTGAGAGCTCGGAAAAATTCTTAAAAGATGAATCGTTCAGAGTCCGTATCAGGTTGCCCCTGACAGAAAGCCGTATTGTAGTCGAGCTTGAATCACGTTTTGGAACGCATGAAAGGTTTTTGTCATTACAAAGAACAGATTTAGTACCAACATGATATATATAGATTTTGAATCACCTGCGTGAATATTGTCAATCATTTTCAGCGCCCAACACGTGATAATGGCTAAATTGGCCTCTGGCATCAACTTCATTTCGACCGCAAAATATCCTGCAAAGAATGAGAATGGTCAGGAAAACGTGAATTTGAAATGTTGCTTCATATATAATACATCACAACAACACCGTGCTTGTTTTCATACGAATAATAATTTCACTTTCAATGATGATCATAACTCGCAAGTTGCAAACTGGACATTTATTATTTTCTTACTAAATCTTCCCCCACAGAGGAAAATACCAATATTCGGACAGCTGTTTACTTCCATTTTACTCTATGCTAACTGATAATCCATAATTGCATGCGCATGACAAATACGAAAATCTCACATCTCTTGCAATTTTTGAAATTTGAATATATTTTTCAAAATTGTAGAAAAAGCAAAAATGCAGTCGATGATATGATAATAATAATATGCGTTTATTTCCAGATAAATGAAAATCGCACATTTCGAGTAGTGACGTCATAAAGTGATACAAAAGAGATTGATCAAGTAAGCAGTCATTTAAGTGTCTCATGCAATACTCGTACGCGTAAATTAATTATTGAGAATAGTTGCACCTTTTACACAAAAAGAATTAAGTCTGCGAATAGTAAATACTCTTGGTAATAGGAAGCGTCCCGAAGTGGAGATTTCACACAGAAATTTATCCAAAATATGATTCTCATTAGAGGCTGTTATATACAATCAGTGTTTTTGAGCGGATCGAAATTCCGCTTTCGCTCGCTCATCTTTCATTTGCTCATAATCGCCCTGTCGCTCGCTCATCGCTCATTTCCTCAAAATAATCCTTTCGCTCGCTCACCGCTCAAAATCATGAAAAGATGCCGCTCGCTCATTTCTCGATAATACCCTCCTTAATTCTACAAACTTTTTTATGCTCAGAGCTAATTCCATGCTTTAAATCAAATAGATACCTTTTATAGGCGTTGAAAGGAAATTCATCATTTCAATTTAGTTGAAATTTGAAACACACGATGAAACAATGTAAGCCATCATACCAATGTATTAAATTAGCTATTGCACAAAATTAGTTGAAACAATATATTATGTTTTGTTGGACTCACGGAGAATCGAACAGATTCTGAAATTACGTCCGGATAATCGAAATCCGGATAATCGAAGATGCACTGTATGTAACTTCCAATTACACTCAACTCTTTCAGCATCGTAGATAGCAATAATTGAGGAGACAGAATAGAAAAATGTCCTCAGACATGATGTTTGAGGACATCTCTCCATTACTTGTCCAGGCGAGCGGGCATTCTGCCATCTTTATCATTGAGGAGATTTTTCTCTTAAGTTCGGTGGAACTTCAAATTTGAAAAGCCTGAAAAAATTGGTGATTTGACATTTTGAATTGCTTTTTACAACGTGGGGGATGAATGAGTTGGAGCAAATGAACATCACGATAAGAAAGTTCAGAACCTAAATATGTTGTACCGTGAATTTCATGTGATTTGGAATATTGGTTTGGATGTGAAAGGGGAAGCAGATTCAGTCCTACGCACTTCAGAGTCCGGTATGGAAAAGGACTAAAGTGAATCAATCTCCGTGGTCTTAAAATCAAAACATCGCAAAATAGAAGCCATATATGCCTATACTAGGATTGTCCTGATGTAGGCCTAATTTGGTTGGTTCCAATTCTTCCTAAATTGTAGCTCTTTCGCAGTTCTTTCACGTTTGACGATACTGAATGTCTCTCAAGGATCTGCATGGGGATATGTTCCAGCAACGAAATTCTTCTATCAAATTAAGGCATCTTTTAATGTCTTCGTGCAATTCCGGAGAACATTAGTACATCTATGGGACGAAGCGACGATTGGGAGACCGATTCAAAATATATGTGAATAAATAATGTGTCGATGGTCCGATGTTGAGTGCAGAATCGATCACAAAGACCTTCTTATTGATAAGTTCATATTCAGAAGAAGAATCCAGACAGGCATTCAATGTATATTGTCAAGAGTGTGAGAACGACAGAAGGGAGAAAAAGTTCGGAAGTTTGTTCATCAATCAAGTTATATACATGCATGTACTATAAAAAGACTTTTATAGAAAGCATTTTTAAGAGACTTTTCAAATATTTCGCTTTTTTAATTATTTGATCTTTTTAATTTTTGTTTTTTATAAAAATGGCTCGCTCAACCGCTCGCTCACGACAAAAAATCACCGCTCGCTCAATTTTCGCTCACGGAATATTTTTTCCGCTCGCTCAAAAACACTGCATACAATTTAGTTGCCGAAATTTTTCTCCTTTCCTCAAGGGGTTGAAGACAGTCATTTGTACAATGTCGGCCACACATAAGTCGATGAAATCTGCCTTGCAACATTTCAAGCCTATGTGCGTCTCTCTTGGAAAGTCCGATGAATAACGGAGATGTGTATTCAATAATTGATCGCATAATACCGCAGTAGGCCAACTTCAGCTGAGAATTTACTAAATGCGGTCGAAGCCATCTTAAAGGAAAGACACGTCTGGACGCAGATGCTGCAATTTTGTCAAAATGGTTACTCCATGAGCACCTCTTCTTGAAGGTGACTCCTAGAATTGTCAGCGTCTCAGCAGAAGTCACATCCTTTAAATATGTCTGGTGACAGTCTTTACATTCCGGAAAGTTGCAGACAATTCATTAGAGGAATAATATATCATCTCTCAGGTTGATCTCCTAAACCTGAAAAAACTCTAAAACTTGAGAAACTCTAAGATTTGATGAAATACGCATTCAAATTGTATTCACGTATATAAAATTAACATGATGGCAGACACACATGGTCCAGATGCATGAAGATGAGTTTTTCAGAGAGTTTTACAATTATTTATTGATAGTAACAGTTTGATGATGATAATGATGATCAGAGAAAACAACCACTTGCAAAGCATAAATAGAGGACAAATATCAAGCCCAACATGGACTGAACAAAAAATTCAATTTGAATAATGTGAATTACAGAAATGACGATCGTCACCAATTTTCACACCGATTGAAATAGCCAGTGATGACATAGATGCAACTAATTTTTAGAAAGATGGGATATCTTGAACCCGACCCGAATACGATAAAAACTCACTCTTAGTCAAATCTACTAACCTATTAACGATCTTGCGAAGGAAAATCAGTTTGTGTCTCAGCCTCTGTGCTTCCAAAATCAGCAAATTCAATTGAATAATTTAGCGCAGTAGCTGATGCCTTGAAGATGCGAAAAAAATTACAGAAGCGCTTCTGAGCTTTCTCAATCGAATCTATAAGATAGCATCGCGGACACCACACTACACTGCTGTACTCAAGAACTGATCTTATATAAGCTTTATACAGATGAAGAAGACATACCGGTTCAAGAGCATGAAACGACTTTTTGAGCATTTCCAGAAAACGGTTAGTCTTGCTTGTTGTTTCAAAAATGTGATTATCGAATATTGAGCTTGAAAAAAAGATTGAACCGAAATACCCAAATTGTTGGCTTGAGTAGATTGCAACAACAAGTGGAATCCATTGTCAAACGAATAAAGCCGAACTTTTAATCAATGGCAGATGCTTTTTTCAGAGTGCCGAAATGCATCCACTGACGCTGACAGATCATGCTATCACAAAACATGTTTTTATTCAACTTAACAGACATGAGGACAGGAAAGCAACCTCAAAGACAGAAAAAACTGAAAGTCTATGTTAAAGATTTCTAAAATGTTCATCAGGCGCAAGCTTGACATTTGTAATTAGGCCCATTATTCTCAGTGTCATCTGTGCAAGCCTAATTCATCAAGTTGAAAACACTTCTCTACGGAGCAAATATTGTCTATTCAGTTGCTATCGCTAATGTAAAAACCTGCCCCAACTGCATTTATATTATGAAAGCACTGCGGCAGAAATCCATGCAAATTGCGACACTTTTTAGCAAGTGCAATTTTAGTGGCATACACGATACTATAGTTAGTCACTTTCATCCAGTTAGTAGCTTGTACAGTTAATTTCGAACTGAAAGCTGTGAATCTGAGACGTCCCTTCATTTTGAGATAACAACGCAACATAGAGCAAAATGTAAAAAAAATCCTAAAAGCACGAAAAAGCGCATTTTCAATCAACAAATCGCTTAATGTAGTGAATTGAACTATACATTCACTGGGAGATATGTTCTCAGTAAAGTATCATTTTTGTCTATTAGCGCGTCAGATTTCATTCAATTATTTTCTTTGCAGGCCCAGGGCAGCAACTTGCCCCAGTCCGCCCTATTTAGGACAGTATTCAGAGATGTGATTGGCCAAACAAAAAGAATCAGGAAACCAATTTTTGAAGGGGGTTCCAGTATGAACAGTCATTTAACAGTAGAACCATTGGTTTGGGACATTCACATATCGCCTGGTATAATTCGATTATAATCCAGAAATGAAGTGACACAAAATGAAGACAAAAACAACGAGCTAAGTATTGTATGCAGCCTGTGTAGTCTACGTGCATATTTAGGCGAAACCCATGTGACAACAGATGTGATTAAAACCTAGCATTGAGTCATAATGAAACAATCATAATCATACAGTTTGTAAGCCACGTGTAAATTGTACAAATTCAGTATAACAAGTAATTTTCTATACTATATATAAGTCAAATACTACTATGTTATTAGTATTAATTTGTATTCATTCTCTCTTGACTTTAAGTTACCTCATTTTTTACACGATTCTCCACTAGGGTGGTTGTTTAACTTCGGTATCGTTCGTTCCCTGGATCCTTCGAATTTTTTACCGTGTTGTTGTTTTTAATGTTGATGTAAAATAGTTCATTGCAAAAAATAACAGGACTTGTGGTACAAAAATAGAGACAGATTTGAGAAATTAAAAAAACGGCTATGCTGCTGTCTAAGACGATTAATCAATATAAAGTCCCACCCAACCTCCCTCTGCCCCTTTAATTTTTTGGCAGAATCTGCCTTGTCTCAAAAATGACCGAAATCAACCCAAGAATCAGGATTCCCTGACACATTAGGAAAAATTATATCCCTGAGCATTTCAACGAAATGGTTCATGCAATAAATCAGTAGCAGAACGCTTTAATTCTTGGTCTTCAGTCAACGTCTTTCATAATAGCAAGTTAACACCAAGCCGCCAAACTCGCAATCAAATAAAATAATAGGTCAAGGAACTTTAAATAGTAGCGTTCACAGCGCTAGAGTGAGGGAAGCTCCCTTAAAAAAAACGAATGAATTTTCAGATATATAATTACAACTAGTTCTGGAACAAGATGTGTCTATTTCATTAATCCACTTTACAATTTGAACTTCCTATCGAATGTATAATTGAATACAAACTTGCAAGGTGCTTCAATTTTCTGTTTTAGAATAATAATAAATGATGCATAAACACAATTGGTGTTTATTGAAACATATATGTCGAAGTTTCAGTGCCTACAAATGCGAAATAATGAATAGGTTAACCAACATTTGTTACGTAGAGAGCGTATAGGCACTAATGATGCCTGGGTAATAATTAGGCCTAAGGTATAATTTGTTGTATATTTGTGAGATATTCCCAATTACTTCATAGCAGGTAATCACAGTTGTGGAAAATCAAATAATTTTTTTGTCCCTGTCAATTTTGTTACTGAAGATCGTCATGGTGATATGAACGGAATAAATCGCATGCATTGTGACAAACCAGCACCGTAAGTGTTTGAAGTCTTCGTTAACAGTGATTTCTGGTTTAAATAGAATAATAAAATATTAAGTTGCATCTTCAGTTGAAAAATAAGAGTAGACCTGAATAGCCGTCATTTCATCCAATATCAGGAATCATTAGCATATCTAGTTCACATCTCTCAGCATCGACAGAACTCTCTATTTAAACTTGGGGATATTTAATGTTACATGCACATGCGCATCAGTGGCGGCTCGTCACTTTTGGTCCAGGTGGGGCACAAGCATGAAATTTTTACATCATCAAAAATCTAGTCTAGAATCAAGTAGCGCCTTAATGCTTAAATGCGCATGCATTTAAGCATTAAGGCGCTACTTGATTCTACACAAATACACGCATAAGTGCATGTATGAGAAAAGTTTTGCACATTCCTAAATAATAAAAAGCATTTTTCTAAGAATCGTAGGCATACGTTCGAACCAGGTATAAAATGTAATGCGAAAATAAGAGTAAGTGATGTTAATTCATAGCTAATTTATTATTTTGCAATTACATGTATATTAGAAGTAGTATTATGTACCATATCAGACTTAAGAACATTTTCCTTGAAATTATTGAACAATAGAGTCTCCTTGACTTCTGCTGAAGGGCCAATTAACACTAGCCTTGCTGATGAGAACGACATACATGAAAGTGCAGATCGATACAGCATATACATGAAAAACAAAAATGTCGCAAATTTAGAAGCTTGAACAAGCTGATAGTCTTCTGTCTCTTGAAAAATGATTGCATGACATATTTTGACTATAGACTATTATGAATGAGCCCCAGGAAATGACATTGACAGTTATCGCATTAATTTGCGAGATGACTGATTAACAGTCCTGATAGTGGCGTTTATCTGAAAAGATTACAAATGAAGGATGCATGAGGACTTGTCGTCCAACTTACTTTGACTGCGGATAACTTCATCAAAAGAATGACGATATTTGATCCTTTATTCTAGACTCTTGGATTAATCAATTTCTTAAACAATGGATGATGAATATCACTTATTTATTGAATTCTAATCTTATTGATATGGATGAAATTGACAACGGGGAGTTAGACAGAAGCACTGTTTGTATAGTAATTGTACATTATTTGATATTATTGTTAAATACACAAAACAAATATTGAACTAAATTACGTATTAACATTAAATTATTATGATATTGTACATTATTCTATGAAACCTTTAGCATGAACTTCCTGCTGCTGAAACAGTGATCAGAATATCTCACTCACCACTTTGACGACCAAAAAGCAAGTGAAAGCGATTTCTGTATCCATCGAATGCACTAAATATTTAAATTTTCATGAAATATCATGGTTCTATTCATCAATCACTTTGCACTGTGTAGCTATCTACATACAGTCATAGAAATTAACAATACCATGGAAAGTCCTATTATCTAACTCTATGCATACAATGGAGTTCTAGAGCACACAGAATTCTATGGTCTACTGATCACAGAAATCTAGCATCTAGAATGAAATCTGATCAGATGGGCAACAATGAAATCAGGCAACACTGATTCAGCGCCATAATCCTGCCATCAATAATAAGCAAGAATGTGAGGAATATGAATACTTCTTGATCGACTAAAGCCCTTCATCTACTTCATCTTTTATACAGCTTGATCATGTCGTGATGTAGAGATTGCATAAATGTTTTATACTTTTTATATGTCTCATAATAATAATGTTTATAATTCTGCGATTAATTATTTAGTCGGATCAATATTTTTTGCAATCGGTGACATGTAACCCAGCTCTATCTGTCTCATCTAGGGTTTATAATCTCGAGCCGCTTTCCCAATCTCAGGATTTTCGAGACTGGATGATCGCAATCCCGGGATTCCGGAGATTTATATGAAATTTTCAAATCATCAATTCTCAAGGAATATTTCAAAAGACGTTACCTGCTTATAAAATGTATATCTCTCATAACTTGAACTAAACATACATGTACGTGAAACTAGTCAACTAAAAGAATATTGGCGAAGCAAGGTAAGACACTGAATTGTGTCATCACTCAGTCTCGACCGTAATTTTTGCATGAACAGACCGGCTGGCGATAGTGCCCTTTCGCATTCAACCGAAGTTGGAGGTGTGAATTCCAGGACATGCTTGACACGATTGAGAATCATTTCTGTGTCTCGAGTTGTGCTGAGCTGTTGTAGTTCCATCCGAAACAAACATTTCGATTCCTAGTCACTTCGACTCCATAAATTGAGTCATCTTGACCCATGAAATGAGTTCATCAAATCAACGCCTCTGCATGGTGGGTTAGCTCTATTCAATTTCCTGCCTTCTAGCAGGCTGTTAGTAGCTCCATCTGTGTGTTTAATCGATTTTGAAATCTATCAAAGATTTCAAATTCCACGCGTTCTTGCAGGAGGAGACTTTTCTATTGCAAGTAGACTTTTCTCAAGCATCTCAGAAAAAGTCTCTTGAGCTTCGGTCGACGGACACTGAAAAACGGGATATGATTTCAAAACAGAAGAGAAGAGATAGGAAGATTTTATTTCACATTAAAGTTATTTAAGAAGTCCACTTTGAAGATGCGTCCAGATGAATATTCTACATGCTTCTAATTCTCATAATTAGCATCCCAAGGAGATATTTACCTTTACCATCGTAAGTCGCCACCAAAGTGAAATCCGTTGCGGAATTGCCGAAGCCATGACTGGCAGCTGGAACCACCTCTGAATGGCAAAGGAGTTTATTGACTATAGTTTGTTTCTTATTTAGTCTTCTTCATATGTCATTGATTTATATACGTGATTATTTTGCCTTTGTTGTTCTATTGGTCATGCTGTTGAATGCATTCACATCATTGTTACGTTATATTTTAATCATTTATACAGGTATTTTGATAGTAGTTTCTATACAAAGACATTTGTAGCTGTGCATTCACTCTTTTATAGATTTTATGTTTTGATTGTCGTGCATATTGTCAGTGTGATGTAGATCGATAAAGTGAGTGTCAATATTGTTAATTCACCTGACATTGAATGCTTGACCAGCATAATTCGCCTGATATATATATATCGCCTGACGAAACAGTGCTTCCCCGTAGCAAAATTAAATGCAGTCGGATGTATCTGGATGCATCTCGATGAATCCTAAAGCATTCCAATGTGCATCCAATGCAGTTACCCTTCAATCATGAGCCTCAACTGCAGCTGCACTGAGAGTCGTGGAAGAATCGAATGCTTATGGAATGCATCCGAGTCTCTGTAGATGCAATTATGCATCCCCGCTCACCGTGCATTGTTGAATGTGACAGATCTGCAATCAATAGCTCAAGCCAAACGACCAATGCCATGCACTGCTGAATTTTCAAGCATCCCGAGCTAGAAGACATCTTGTTTCCTTCCGTCGATGTTCGTTTGACTACCTGTTGCACATGACGTCGTGGATATGTTTATTTGCTCAATGCACAGTGCTTCATTTATTCAACTGAGTCTTAAGGTAAGTTTGTAAAAAGTCGCAGTACCTCTGGTTTTACTTAGATTCATTATACGAGTATATCGCAGTCACTTCAAGAATTCCGAAACTCCTGATATGATAAGTACAAGTGTTAAGTCGTGATAAGTATAGTAGCTCCAGCGGATCCAACATTTCTAATCGATTCAGAAGAATGTCTGTAGGACACTTCGATTCATTTCCGAGAGTGGCGCGATCCCCGAATAATTCGAGTTTCAAAATGTCTATACTATAACAGTGAAAGAATTTTTTTAAGACGAATCCATTTCTGCATCTATACCTCCTATACTCTCCAACCAAAAAGTTTGTTTATAGATTTGCTTTTGTGATTGCGATTTTCTATATGCAGATGGTCTGCTCAATTAAAATATCTAATGGGATTATTCTAAATTTCTAATCTATTTGAGGGCGCTGCCAATTTGCAAAAAGTTAATTTCATCTAGGTTTGAGTGATCAGTAATCTTTACTACTACGTATAGCATATAAGGTCCACATTTGCCTAAAACCAAAAGTTACAATGGACCCCAATTTTACTTAAAATACACACAGTCTTATGACGTACGTGCACAATGCACATGTATACTGCAATCTGTCCACTTTTTTTGCAGCTTCAATCTCATCCAAACATAGGAATTTTTGTAAAAATGAATCTCAGGATTGAATATGTTGCCTATATCTGAATAAATTCATCAACGACCTGTTGGCGCTCTTTGAAGAAGAAACGGTGCATGGCAGCAATCCGAAGATAGCTGCATGGATTCATCTCCTCAAAGGTAAGTTTTCATTGTATGCGGCGTCCATCATTGCGACGAAACGCTTGTGACCTAGATTAATATCATTAAATAAGTAATCTTTCAATCACATTGAGCATAGGAAAGACTTTTGAACATTAAATAATCAATGAAATTATTAATCAAAAATATAATTACAGCTAAAATAAATAATAGGAAGAAACCTTAGATTGGTGCATATAATGAATTTGTGTCCACGCTCTTCTCCACACTTTGTTCTCACGCTGCGTCCTAGGCTCTTCTCTCGCCATCGTCAACAAGAATTATTCGTTTAATTCTAATATGATCAGATTATTTTGTCATGTTATTTTTGTGAGATCAGACTCGGTATAAATGAACTTTTACCAATTAAATTACAAGCACAAAGACTTCCACTATTTCATCACAAGAATAAATCTCAAAGAATTACATTTAAAACACTATTTCAATTTCATTTCAAAGCAATGTCTGCTCATATCTTGTAGCATCTGTTCATTATTTCATGCTGCAAACTTCTTCAAATGAAAGCGAAAATGTGTCAACAAAATCATTCATGTGCACGTAGAACTTGAAAAACATGTTTTAATGCAAAAATATGATTTTGGTATATATTTACTTCTAATGCATGTGGCATCAATTCTTGATAAAATAAGTTGAGATTGTATAAGGATTCTTCTTATTTATTGAGATATCGCCAATTGCAAAATCTTTTAATATGAAATTATCTGCTTATTCTCTGAATTTATTATCTGCTTATTAGATATGCATGTTTATTTTTGTAGATTTTTTATCTGATCAGCAATTATTGACATTTTTCAGAATCATGTTGCTTTTAGCCTCATTGTCTTCACCTGCAGGGTTGTTTCTTCATCTGCAGAAACCAAATACTAAAATGTGGGTTAATGATTTTTTACTATAGAGCCAAAATAAATAACATCACGAAAAAAAGAACACATCGAGCCACAACTTCTACACATCTTTGCGGAAAACGCAATAGAGCCAAACTTAAGCTCTACACTACCTCACTCACCTTCAAGTAAAGTTTCATCAAAATCCATCCAATACTCTGTCCTACACAGCCTTCACAATCTGACGAAAACGACAAAAATTCAATCCTTAAAACACACAACTAGCCAAAATTTCTGCGCATCTTTGCGGAAAACGCAATAGAGCCAAACTAAAGCTCTACACTACCTCACTCACCTTCAAGTAAAGTTTCATCAAAATCCATCCAATACTCTGTCCTGCACAGCCTTCACAAGTTTGAAAATATGGCCTATTCAGCGACATTTCAAACTTTCAAACACACATCGAGCCACAACTTCTGCGCATCTTTGCGGAAAACGCAATAGAGCCAAACTTAAGCTCTACACTACCTCACTCACCTTCAAGTAAAGTTTCATCAAAATCCATCCAATACTCTGTCCTACACAGCCTTCACAAGTTAGAAAATATGGCCTATTCAGCGACATTTCAAACTTTCAAACACACATCGAGCCACAACTTCTGCGCATCTTTGCGGAAAACGCAATAGAGCCAAACTTAAGCTCTACACTACCTCACTCACCTTCAAGTAAAGTTTCATCAAAATCCATCCAATACTCTGTCCTACACAGCCTTCACAAGTTAGAAAATATGGCCTATTCAGAGGCACTTCAACTTTCAAACACACATCGAGCCACAACTTCTGCGCATCTTTGCGGAAAACGCAATACAGCCAAACTTAAGCTCTACACTACCTCACTCACCTTCAAGTAAAGTTTCATCAAAATCCATCCAATACTCTGTCCTACACAGCCTTCACAATCTGACCAAAACGGCAAAAAATTCAATCCTTAAAACACACAACTAGCCAAAATTTCTGCGCATCTTTGCGGAAAACGCAATAGAGCCAAACTTAAGCTCTACACTACCTCACTCACCTTCAAGTAAAGTTTCATCAAAATCCATCCAATACTCTGTCCTGCACAGCCTTCACAAGTTTGAAAATATGGCCTATTCAGCGACATTTCAAACTTTCAAACACACATCGAGCCACAACTTCTGCGCATCTTTGCGGAAAACGCAATAGAGCCAAACTTAAGCTCTACACTACCTCACTCACCTTCAAGTAAAGTTTCATCAAAATCCATCCAATACTCTGTCCTACACAGCCTTCACAAGTTAGAAAATATGGCCTATTCAGCGACATTTCAAACTTTCAAACACACATCGAGCCACAACTTCTGCGAATCTTTGCCGAAAACGCAATGGATCCAAACTCAAGCTCTACACTACCTCACTCACCTTCAAGTAAAGTTTCATCAAAATCCATCCAATACTCTGTCCTACACAGCCTTCACAAGTTTGAAAATATGGCCTATTCAGAGGCACTTCAAATCTTCAAACACACATCGAGCCACAACTTCTGCGCATCTTTGCCGAAAACGCAATAGAGCCAAACTTAAGCTCTACACTACCTCACTCACCTTCAAGTAAAGTTTCATCAAAATCCATCCAATACTCTGTCCTACACAGCCTTCACAAGTTAGAAAATATGGCCTATTCAGAGGCACTTCAACTTTCAAACACACATCGAGCCACAACTTCTGCGCATCTTTGCGGAAAACGCAATAGAGCCAAACTTAAGCTCTACACTACCTCACTCACCTTCAAGTAAAGTTTCATCAAAATCCATCCAATACTCTGTCCTACACAGCCTTCACAATCTGACGAAAACGGCAAAAATTCAATCCTTAAAACACACAACTAGCCAAAATTTCTGCGCATCTTTGCGAAAAACGCAATAGAGCCAAACTTAAGCTCTACACTACCTCACTCACCTTCAAGTAAAGTTTCATCAAAATCCATCCAATACTCTGTCCTGCACAGCCTTCACAAGTTTGAAAATATGGCCTATTCAGCGACATTTCAAACTTTCAAACACACATCGAGCCACAACTTCTGCGCATCTTTGCGGAAAACGCAATAGAGCCAAACTTAAGCTCTACACTACCTCACTCACCTTCAAGTAAAGTTTCATCAAAATCCATCCAATACTCTGTCCTACACAGCCTTCACAAGTTAGAAAATATGGCCTATTCAGCGACATTTCAAACTTTCAAACACACATCGAGCCACAACTTCTGCGCATCTTTGCGGAAAACGCAATAGAGCCAAACTTAAGCTCTACACTACCTCACTCACCTTCAAGTAAAGTTTCATCAAAATCCATCCAATACTCTGTCCTACACAGCCTTCACAAGTTTGAAAATATGGCCTATTCAGAGGCACTTCAAATCTTCAAACACACATCGAGCCACAACTTCTGCGCATCTTTGCCGAAAACGCAATAGAGCCAAACTTAAGCTCTACACTACCTCACTCACCTTCAAGTAAAGTTTCATCAAAATCCATCCAATACTCTGTCCTACACAGCCTTCACAAGTTAGAAAATATGGCCTATTCAGAGGCACTTCAACTTTCAAACACACATCGAGCCACAACTTCTGCGCATCTTTGCGGAAAACGCAATAGAGCCAAACTTAAGCTCTACACTACCTCACTCACCTTCAAGTAAAGTTTCATCAAAATCCATCCAATACTCTGTCCTACACAGCCTTCACAATCTGACGAAAACGGCAAAAATTCAATCCTTAAAACACACAACTAGCCAAAATTTCTGCGCATCTTTGCGGAAAACGCAATAGAGCCAAACTTAAGCTCTACACTACCTCACTCACCTTCAAGTAAAGTTTCATCAAAATCCATCCAATACTCTGTCCTGCACAGCCTTCACAAGTTTGAAAATATGGCCTATTCAGCGACATTTCAAACTTTCAAACACACATCGAGCCACAACTTCTGCGCATCTTTGCGGAAAACGCAATAGAGCCAAACTTAAGCTCTACACTACCTCACTCACCTTCAAGTAAAGTTTCATCAAAATCCATCCAATACTCTGTCCTACACAGCCTTCACAAGTTAGAAAATATGGCCTATTCAGCGACATTTCAAACTTTCAAGCACACATCGAGCCACAACTTCTGCGCATCTTTGCGGAAAACGCAATAGAGCCAAACTTAAGCTCTACACTACCTCACTCACCTTCAAGTAAAGTTTCATCAAAATCCATCCAATACTCTGTCCTACACAGCCTTCACAATCTGACGAAAACGGCAAAAATTCAATCCTTAAAACACACAACTAGCCAAAATTTCTGCGCATCTTTGCGGAAAACGCAATAGAGCCAAACTTAAGCTCTACACTACCTCACTCACCTTCAAGTAAAGTTTCATCAAAATCCATCCAATACTCTGTCCTGCACAGCCTTCACAAGTTTGAAAATATGGCCTATTCAGCGACATTTCAAACTTTCAAACACACATCGAGCCACAACTTCTGCGCATCTTTGCGGAAAACGCAATAGAGCCAAACTTAAGCTCTACACTACCTCACTCACCTTCAAGTAAAGTTTCATCAAAATCCATCCAATACTCTGTCCTACACAGCCTTCACAAGTTTGAAAATATGGCCTATTCAGCGACATTTCAAACTTTCAAACACACATCGAGCCACAACTTCTGCGCATCTTTGCGGAAAACGCAATAGAGCCAAACTTAAGCTCTACACTACCTCACTCACCTTCAAGTAAAGTTTCATCAAAATCCATCCAATACTCTGTCCTGCACAGCCTTCACAAGTTTGAAAATATGGCCTATTCAGAGACATTTCAAATCTTCAAACACACATCAAGCCACAACTTCTGCGCATCTTTGCGGAAAACGCAATAGAGCCAAACTTAAGCTCTACACTACCTCACTCACCTTCAGGTAAAGTTTCATCAAAATCCATCCAATACTCTGTCCTGCACAGCCTTCACAAGTTTGAAAATATGGCCTATTCAGCGACATTTCAAACTTTCAAACACACATCGAGCCACAACTTCTGCGCATCTTTGCGGAAAACGCAATAGAGCCAAACTTAAGCTCTACACTACCTCACTCACCTTCAAGTAAAGTTTCATCAAAATCCATCCAATACTCTGTCCTACACAGCCTTCACAAGTTAGAAAATATGGCCTATTCAGCGACATTTCAAACTTTCAAACACACATCGAGCCACAACTTCTGCGCATCTTTGCCGAAAACGCAATGGATCCAAACTCAAGCTCTACACTACCTCACTCACCTTCAAGTAAAGTTTCATCAAAATCCATCCAATACTCTGTCCTACACAGCCTTCACAAGTTTGAAAATATGGCCTATTCAGAGGCACTTCAAATCTTCAAACACACATCGAGCCACAACTTCTGCGCATCTTTGCGGAAAACGCAATAGAGCCAAAATTAAGCTCTACACTACCTCACTCACCTTCAAGTAAAGTTTCATCAAAATCCATCCAATACTCTGTCCTACACAGCCTTCACAAGTTAGAAAATATGGCCTATTCAGCGACATTTCAAACTTTCAAACACACATCGAGCCACAACTTCTGCGCATCTTTGCCGAAAACGCAATGGATCCAAACTCAAGCTCTACACTACCTCACTCACCTTCAAGTAAAGTTTCATCAAAATCCATCCAATACTCTGTCCTACACAGCCTTCACAAGTTTGAAAATATGGCCTATTCAGAGGCACTTCAAATCTTCAAACACACATCGAGCCACAACTTCTGCGCATCTTTGCGGAAAACGCAATAGAGCCAAACTTAAGCTCTACACTACCTCACTCACCTTCAAGTAAAGTTTCATCAAAATCCATCCAATACTCTGTCCTACACAGCCTTCACAAGTTAGAAAATATGGCCTATTCAGAGGCACTTCAACTTTCAAGCACACATCGAGCAACAACTTCTGCGCATCTTTGCGGAAAACGCAATAGAGCCAAACTTAAGCTCTACACTACCTCACTCACCTTCAAGTAAAGTTTCATCAAAATCCATCCAATACTCTGTCCTACACAGCCTTCACAATCTGACGAAAACGGCAAAAATTCAATCCTTAAAACACACAACTAGCCAAAATTTCTGCGCATCTTTGCGGAAAACGCAATAGAGCCAAACTTAAGCTCTACACTACCTCACTCACCTTCAAGTAAAGTTTCATCAAAATCCATCCAATACTCTGTCCTGCACAGCCTTCACAAGTTTGAAAATATGGCCTATTCAGCGACATTTCAAACTTTCAAACACACATCGAGCCACAACTTCTGCGCATCTTTGCGGAAAACGCAATAGAGCCAAACTTAAGCTCTACACTACCTCACTCACCTTCAAGTAAAGTTTCATCAAAATCCATCCAATACTCTGTCCTACACAGCCTTCACAAGTTAGAAAATATGGCCTATTCAGATACATTTCAAACTTTCAAACACACATCGAGCCACAACTTCTGCGCATCTTTGCGGAAAACGCAATAGAGCCAAACTTAAGCTCTACACTACCTCACTCACCTTCAAGTAAAGTTTCATCAAAATCCATCCAATACTCTGTCCTGCACAGCCTTCACAAGTTTGAAAATATGGCCTATTCAGCGACATTTCAAACTTTCAAACACACATCGAGCCACAACTTCTGCGCATCTTTGCGGAAAACGCAATAGAGCCAAACTTAAGCTCTACACTACCTCACTCACCTTCAAGTAAAGTTTCATCAAAATCCATCCAATACTCTGTCCTACACAGCCTTCACAAGTTAGAAAATATGGCCTATTCAGCGACATTTCAAACTTTCAAACACACATCGAGCCACAACTTCTGCGCATCTTTGCCGAAAACGCAATGGATCCAAACTCAAGCTCTACACTACCTCACTCACCTTCAAGTAAAGTTTCATCAAAATCCATCCAATACTCTGTCCTACACAGCCTTCACAAGTTTGAAAATATGGCCTATTCAGAGGCACTTCAAATCTTCAAACACACATCGAGCCACAACTTCTGCGCATCTTTGCGGAAAACGCAATAGAGCCAAACTTAAGCTCTACACTACCTCACTCACCTTCAAGTAAAGTTTCATCAAAATCCATCCAATACTCTGTCCTACACAGCCTTCACAAGTTAGAAAATATGGCCTATTCAGAGGCACTTCAACTTTCAAACACACATCGAGCCACAACTTCTGCGCATCTTTGCGGAAAACGCAATAGAGCCAAACTTAAGCTCTACACTACCTCACTCACCTTCAAGTAAAGTTTCATCAAAATCCATCCAATACTCTGTCCTACACAGCCTTCACAATCTGACGAAAACGGCAAAAATTCAATCCTTAAAACACACAACTAGCCAAAATTTCTGCGCATCTTTGCGGAAAACGCAATAGAGCCAAACTTAAGCTCTACACTACCTCACTCACCTTCAAGTAAAGTTTCATCAAAATCCATCCAATACTATGTCCTGCACAGCCTTCACAAGTTTGAAAATATGGCCTATTCAGCGACATTTCAAACTTTCAAACACACATCGAGCCACAACTTCTGCGCATCTTTGCGGAAAACGCAATAGAGCCAAACTTAAGCTCTACACTACCTCACTCACCTTCAAGTAAAGTTTCATCAAAATCCATCCAATACTCTGTCCTGCACAGCCTTCACAAGTTTGAAAATATGGCCTATTCAGCGACATTTCAAACTTTCAAACACACATCGAGCCACAACTTCTGCGCATCTTTGCGGAAAACGCAATAGAGCCAAACTTAAGCTCTACACTACCTCACTCACCTTCAAGTAAAGTTTCATCAAAATCCATCCAATACTCTGTCCTACACAGCCTTCACAAGTTAGAAAATATGGCCTATTCAGCGACATTTCAAACTTTCAAACACACATCGAGCTACAACTTCTGCGCATCTTTGCGGAAAACGCAATAGAGCCAAACTTAAGCTCTACACTACCTCACTCACCTTCAAGTAAAGTTTCATCAAAATCCATCCAATACTCTGTCCTGCACAGCCTTCACAAGTTTGAAAATATGGCCTATTCAGAGACATTTCAAATCTTCAAACACACATCAAGCCACAACTTCTGCGCATCTTTGCGGAAAACGCAATAGAGCCAAACTTAAGCTCTACACTACCTCACTCACCTTCAAGTAAAGTTTCATCAAAATCCATCCAATACTCTGTCCTGCACAGGCTTCACAAGTTTGAAAATATGGCCTATTCAGCGACATTTCAAATCTTCAAACACACATCGAGCCACAACTTCTGCGCATCTTTGCGGAAAACGCAATAGAGCCAAACTTAAGCTCTACACTACCTCACTCACCTTCAAGTAAAGTTTCATCAAAATCCATCCAATACTCTGTCCTACACAGCCTTCACAAGTTAGAAAATATGGCCTATTCAGCGACATTTCAAACTTTCAAACACACATCGAGCCACAACTTCTGCGCATCTTTGCCGAAAACGCAATAGAGCCAAACTTAAGCTCTACACTACCTCACTCACCTTCAAGTAAAGTTTCATCAAAATCCATCCAATACTCTGTCCTACACAGCCTTCACAAGTTTGAAAATATGGCCTATTCAGAGGCACTTCAAATCTTCAAACACACATCGAGCCACAACTTCTGCGCATCTTTGCGGAAAACGCAATAGAGCCAAACTTAAGCTCTACACTACCTCACTCACCTTCAAGTAAAGTTTCATCAAAATCCATCCAATACTCTGTCCTACACAGCCTTCACAAGTTAGAAAATATGGCCTATTCAGAGGCACTTCAACTTTCAAACACACATCGAGCCACAACTTCTGCACATCTTTGCGGAAAACGCAATAGAGCCAAACTTAAGCTCTACACTACCTCACTCACCTTCAAGTAAAGTTTCATCAAAATCCATCCAATACTCTGTCCTACACAGCCTTCACAATCTGACGAAAACGGCAAAATTTCAATCCTTTAAAACACACCACTAGCCAAAATTTCTGCGCATCTTTGCGGAAAACGCAATAGAGCCAAACTTAAGCTCTACACTACCTCACTCACCTTCAAGTAAAGTTTCATCAAAATCCATCCAATACTCTGTCCTGCACAGCCTTCACAAGTTTGAAAATATGGCCTATTCAGCGACATTTCAAACTTTCAAACACACATCGAGCCACAACTTCTGCGCATCTTTGCGGAAAACGCAATAGAGCCAAACTTAAGCTCTACACTACCTCACTCACCTTCAAGTAAAGTTTCATCAAAATCCATCCAATACTCTGTCCTGCACAGCCTTCACAAGTTTGAAAATATGGCCTATTCAGCGACATTTCAAACTTTCAAACACACATCGAGCCACAACTTCTGCGCATCTTTGCGGAAAACGCAATAGAGCCAAACTTAAGCTCTACACTACCTCACTCACCTTCAAGTAAAGTTTCATCAAAATCCATCCAATACTCTGTCCTACACAGCCTTCACAAGTTAGAAAATATGGCCTATTCAGCGACATTTCAAACTTTCAAACACACATCGAGCTACAACTTCTGCGCATCTTTGCGGAAAACGCAATAGAGCCAAACTTAAGCTCTACACTACCTCACTCACCTTCAAGTAAAGTTTCATCAAAATCCATCCAAAACTCTGTCCTGCACAGCCTTCACAACCTTGAAAATATGGCCTATTCAGCGAACATTTCAAATCTTAAAATACACATCAAGCCACAACTTCTGCGCATCTTTGCGGAAAACGCAATAGAGCCAAACTTAAGCTCTACACTACCTCACTCACCTTCAAGTAAAGTTTCATCAAAATCCATCCAATACTCTGTCCTGCACAGCCTTCACAAGTTTGAAAATATGGCCTATTCAGCGACATTTCAAATCTTCAAACACACATCGAGCCACAACTTCTGCGCATCTTTGCGGAAAAAACGCAATAGAGCCAAACTTAAGCTCTACACTACCTCACTCACCTTCAAGTAAAGTTTCATCAAAATCCATCCAATACTCTGTCCTACACAGCCTTCACAAGTTTGAAAATATGGCCTATTCAGCGACATTTCAAACTTTCAAACACACATCGAGCCACAACTTCTGCGCATCTTTGCCGAAAACGCAATGGATCCAAACTCAAGCTCTACACTACCTCACTCACCTTCAAGTAAAGTTTCATCAAAATCCATCCAATACTCTGTCCTACACAGCCTTCACAAGTTAGAAAATATGGCCTATTCAGAGGCACTTTAACTTTCAAACACACATCGAGCCACAACTTCTGCGCATCTTTGCGGAAAACGCAATAGAGCCAAACTTAAGCTCTACACTACCTCACTCACCTTCAAGTAAAGTTTCATCAAAATCCATCCAATACTCTGTCCTACACAGCCTTCACAAGTTTGAAAATATGGCCTATTCAGAGGCACTTCAAATCTTCAAACACACATCGAGCCACAACTTCTGCGCATCTTTGCGGAAAACGCAATAGAGCCAAACTTAAGCTCTACACTACCTCACTCACCTTCAAGTAAAGTTTCATCAAAATCCATCCAATACTCTGTCCTACACAGCCTTCACAAGTTAGAAAATATGGCCTATTCAGAGGCACTTTAACTTTCAAACACACATCGAGCCACAACTTCTGCGCATCTTTGCGGAAAACGCAATAGAGCCAAACTTAAGCTCTACACTACCTCACTCACCTTCAAGTAAAGTTTCATCAAAATCCATCCAATACTCTGTCCTACACAGCCTTCACAATCTGACGAAAACGGCAAAAATTCAATCCTTAAAACACACAACTAGCCAAAATTTCTGCGCATCTTTGCGGAAAACGCAATACAGCCAAACTTAAGCTCTACACTACCTCACTCACCTTCAAGTAAAGTTTCATCAAAATCCATCCAATACTCTGTCCTGCA
Source organism: Prostheceraeus crozeri (assembly GCA_907163375.1). Lineage (NCBI taxonomy): Eukaryota > Metazoa > Platyhelminthes > Polycladida > Euryleptidae > Prostheceraeus > Prostheceraeus crozeri. The sequence continues at coordinate 660,199 of CAJQUW010015046.1, forward strand.
CAGCCTTCACAAGTTTGAAAATATGGCCTATTCAGAGACATTTCAAATATTCAAACACACATCAAGCCACAACTTCTGCGCATCTTTGCGGAAAACGCAATAGAGCCAAACTTAAGCTCTACACTACCTCACTCACCTTCAAGTAAAGTTTCATCAAAATCCATCCAATACTCTGTCCTACACAGCCTTCACAATCTGACGAAAACGACAAAAATTCAGTCCTTAAAACACACAACTAGCCAAAATTTCTGCGCATCTTTGCGGAAAACGCAATAGAGCCAAACTAAAGCTCTACACTACCTCACTCACCTTCAAGTAAAGTTTCATCAAAATCCATCCAATACTCTGTCCTACACAGCCTTCACAAGTTTGAAAATATGGCCTATTCAGAGGCACTTCAACTTTCAAACACACATCGAGCCACAACTTCTGCGCATCTTTGCGGAAAACGCAATAGAGCCAAACTTAAGCTCTACACTACCTCACTCACCTTCAAGTAAAGTTTCATCAAAATCCATCCAATACTCTGTCCTGCACAGCCTTCACAAGTTTGAAAATATGGCCTATTCAGCGACATTTCAAACTTTCAAACACACATCGAGCCACAACTTCTGCGCATCTTTGCGGAAAACGCAATAGAGCCAAACTTAAGCTCTACACTACCTCACTCACCTTCAAGTAAAGTTTCATCAAAATCCATCCAATACTCTGTCCTGCACAGCCTTCACAAGTTTGAAAATATGGCCTATTCAGAGGCACTTCAAATCTTCAAACACACATCGAGCCACAACTTCTGCGCATCTTTGCGGAAAACGCAATAGAGCCAAACTTAAGCTCTACACTACCTCACTCACCTTCAAGTAAAGTTTCATCAAAATCCTTACAATACTCTGTCCTACACAGCCTTCACAAGTTTGAAAATATGGCCTATTCAGAGACATTTCAAATCTTCAAACACACATCGAGCCACAACTTCTGCGCATCTTTGTTGATGTCTCACATCCATTCTTTCCGGATGAATCTGTTTTTGAATGATGTTTGATGTGCTTCCGTGCTTTTCCAAATTCCAAGTCATGATGTTGAAGGTTGTGGCGCAATTTTGCCTGATGAATTTTGCCATAGAAATGTTCACTATCTTCTTAGTTTTTTGGACTGTGCTGTCTCTTTCACATGAAATTTCGCAATCAAAGGTCAGTGCGAACTAGGGAGTGCAATCCCGTAATCCCGGGATTCGACAATGTCTGATGATATCGAATAAATAACTTTGATAATGCTGTTTTTGGCACAGTGATGATGACCGTGTGCAATTGCTGTGTAATTTAGTATACATGAGATGATAAAATTTGTAATTTGAATCGCAAATTTTGTGTTATTTCAATTGACAAGAAGATGTGCCAGGAAAATATTTATTTTCAGACATATCATTTCACGGAGAGCTTATAAGGCGATGAAATTATCTTCACACTATAGGGATGCTAATCCCGGAATCCCGATATCTCGGGAAATCCATTCACTATAGATATGGAGGGTCTTCACACTTTAGTCTAATCATCAGCTTCATGCCTACGTTTTATATAATCCATTGATGAGGCATTCTGAGTAAAAGTCGAGACTCAAATTCGAGGTTGTCATTTGCCAAAGCTAGCAATATTTGAAAGCAAGAACATTTTGAAGATGAGCATTGGCGAAGTAGGCCTAGGCCTACACATTACCGGGATTAGGAATCGAGCTATCCCTCGGAATTGAGATCTCTAGGAGGCAAATTGCTCAATAGATCACAGTTTTGCTCACATTATTGGCCTCTGGTCACGTCAATCTCGGGATATAATTTGCCATTTTGCATGTAGCTACAACTGATATGCTGGTATTTTCTCAATCTCGATCTCGGGTCAGAGCTTGTAATCCGGAATCCCGGGATCAAGAAAAATCGGGATTTTGTAGGCAGGGTCAACATCCCGGGTCTTCACTCTACCAATACCAAATCTCAGGAAATTGAAGATTTAAAGTTCAGACATCAGAAATTCGCAGCTGTTCCCGTTTACTCTCAACGTTGCCGTTATCAAGGTGTGCATAAAGCGGAATAAACTCTAGGTCGATTGCCATGTTATCAGTAAACCGACTTTTGTCAATTTCGATTCTCTGCCATTACCACATCCCAGCATCCATAAATCAAAACACGTGTGCTTTGTCATAGAATAGTTACTGAGCTTAGTCCACTCAATCACGGAATCCCGTGACCGAGATCTTCCTCGATTGTTGAATCTCTCTCCACCCTATACATTAGAAAACATAGAAGGCGCAAGTATATAATCACATATATAAAAGCATACTGACAAAAGTGTGATTATACTAATATTATAATATTATTATAATATACTTATTATAATACTGACAAATATATAGGCTACAATATTGAATCAGTAATTCAAAGAAAGGGATCGAAAAGTGATGGAAAATCTATTCGGTTTCCATTAGCGAAGCAGTAAAACACCTGTAAATCACTACCAAAATAACAGCTGAATTAATAAATCATTCCTGGGATTTCGGGATTCGCACAAATACACGGAATCCCGGGATTGCAATCCTACCGGTATCCCATACTATTTACATATGTCTATGCTTTGTAATAGGGTATATACGATTCCACTCAATCCCGGGATACCGGGATTTTGGAATCCCTACTTTACACCGATTCGCTACATATTCAATTTATAAGCAAATCATAAAGCAATGCACTATACGATAGGCATGTGTTATTACTGTACGTAATAACAGGTAGCTAGGAATACACATATTTTTTTATTCCTTGTTACCATCTCTCTTGTGAAAATCAGACGGGAATCTTTATATACGGCGCGCCGGAAATGCAAGACCGGGATAAAATATAACGATTTAGTCTGTGCTCGCGCCGGAGGATTCAACTTTTAGAAAAATGGGAATGTCTGGGTGCCCCGACGCGCCGGATCAATCTGGTAAAGCATGCAACGATTCCAGTCTGGAGTGAAATTGCGTTACTATCCGTGCACTTCCGCATTTCCAGCCTATTTCAAAGTTGTGTACGCAAAGTTTACATATAATTAGAATTTAGAACATTTGAGATTGATGCTTAAAGAGAGCTTCAAATGAATACGAGTAAATTGCACGATTTGTTGTATCAAAAATTCTAATTTGGGCCTGTACAAAAATGTTTAGGAACCCCTGCTAATTAGGGAGTTTGTTTCGGAATCCTGTAATCATATTTTCGGGATCTCAAAATTCCGGTAATGAGTTTTTATAATCCGAGATCCTGGCCCCCGGGGTTTCGAAAAGTCCATGGGATTGAAATTCCTAGCAAATGTTCTCGTGAATCTTGATCAATCAATTTGATCATTCAGCATGTGCGACTGTGCAAGAAATTCAGTGGTTTGACTTTTTCTTCTCATTTGACTGTGAAATCTTTTCGATCCATTTATCGGACAATATTCACAACAGCGCCAGCCACCTGCATCTGACAAGACGGTGTGAATAAAATGCTATTGTTTGTCAACACGTGCAGCCTGCCCACAATCCCTCTTCGGCAGATCAGTATGATTTGAATCGTCTGAGATATACCAGACCGCAATGTATACCGTTGCTCGTAAGTGCGGAGAAGAAAGGTTGATGTTCAATGGAGTCAAAAGCCTTTTCGTAATCAACGAAGGCCAGGCAGACTGCTACCTTATATTCTCTGGCTTTCTCTTGTAGTTGAGTGATGGTTTGTAGATGATCGACGGTAGAGAAACTGGATCTGAATCCTGCTTCCTCCTTTGGTTGTTGCTGATTCAATGTGTTCGACATGCGTTTGAGAACATGTGAGAAGACTTTATGCATGAAATATATTAGACTGATTGGTCTGCAATTTCTTAGATCTCTCATGTCTCCCTTCTTATGAAGGATGATCATGATGGCGCTCTTCCATGCCTGAGGTATTTTCTTTTGGTTCAAACATTTGTTGAATAATCTGGCAATCATGATTACAACTGGCTCCCCTACATCCTTGAGTATGTCTGCAGTTTGCAATTTTAGCCTTGCGCTTTACCTGGTTTCATTTTCTTGATGGCGTCTCGTATCTCTGACGGAAGGATCCAGCAGGGAGGGTCGTTGACGTTGTTACTTGGAACATTTTTCACTTGTGATACTTGTTGTCTTCAGCTGTAGGATTCTCCGTAATACTCTTCCACCCGTTTCAATATTCTAGTCTTGTCCTTTATGACATCGCCGTCATGTTCTTTGATTGATGTAATTTGGCTTTGTCCGAGATTTTGATTTCGTTTTGCTAGCCGTATGCACCAACGAGGTTTAGTATTAAACCTGGTTTATCCTCCATTTTTAAACCAAGTTTTAATTTTCGTGGAAGCACCAATGTTAAACCTGGTTAAGTTAGAAGAATCTTGGTTTAATTTAAACCTGGACAAGGGCAGATTTAAGCGCTAAACACACATCATCATTCTCATTATTTTTTCTTCGGTTTCTTCGATGGTACAGTGAATACGCCGAATTCGCTGCTATAGGTGCAGCAGCAGCACAGAAACGACGACGAAGTTAACGGACAACCCCGACCGATAATTTCACAGAAGAAGAATTTCGACACCGCTTCACAAAGGAGACATTTCGCCATATTTGTACTATGTTAGAAAGTGAGTTGGAACCTCCAAATAAAAGAAATGACAGTCTCTCTACTGAACAGCAAGTTCTTATTGCCCTTCGTTTTTATGCCACTGGTAATTTTCAGATGACAGATGGTGATTTAATCGGTGTGCATCAAACAACTGCTGGACGCATTGCTCATAAAGTTTCCAAAGCAACAGCAAGACTACGACAACAGTTCATTTTGTTTCCCTCGCCTGACCAACTGGAAGTCGAAAAAAAAAAATCTTTCTACAAGATCTCACACTTTCCAGGTGTTATTGTTGTAATAGACGGGACGCACATTCGTGTACAAAGACCATCGGGAACCTCATCTGAGCTTTATCGCAATCAAAAAGACTACTTTTCTTTGAACGTTCAAATCATGTTTGATTCTAAATTGAGAGTCAAAGATATTGTGACCATTGGTACGGGAGTGCTCATGACTCCAGAATTTTTCGAAATTCTTTGTTGCATGACAAACTTGAAGTCCTTCCGCCTGGTTCATGGCTTCCTGGAGACTCAGGCTATCCATGTCTTCCGTGTCTCTTAACACCGTTTTTGTCCCCTCGGATGCTGCCCAACGACGCTACAACAAAAGTCTCACCATTACTAGAAATTTTGCTGAGCGTGGAATCGGTGTTTTGAAACGTCGCTTTCCAGCTATTAAGAGTGGCCCTCGTGTGCAAATCGAAAACTCGCAACATATCATAGTGGCTTGCGCGATTCTGCATAACATTGCGATCAACAACAAGGAGCCAGAGTTCGAAGGAAATGAACTTTTCAGTCATCCCCCTGCATTCGCCGATCAAAACGTGAACCGAAGAGGTAGCGCCGTAAGGCGTCGAGCAATACTTCACCAACTTTTAATTTTACCTCTGAAGGCCTACATAATTCTGAAGGCTTGTTTCTTATCCGAATTTCAAAAATGAATTAATTAATTGTTTGTAGCTTTGAAACGTTTGTGTATTTTAGATGCCAATTTGCGATCTAATTACATGTACAAGTACAATTGCAACTATATACAGTAATGAAAAAGTGATATTGCTTGCTTTCCCAAGAAAACGAAATAATTTATTAACTGCTTCAACATCTGTTTATTCAGGCCTTATACAAATTTTTACAAATATTATACAAACCTTTGACAATTCAGGGAACTAACTTTTGACAATTTCAAAAAATCAAATCTAATTCAAAGCATAAAATCGAGGTGACCAATAAAGAACAATATAGCCATGTACTATGTTTGTAAGAAAGATAAGCATTTAACACGAAGTTATTTCTTATTAAAAGATTCAAGCTTTTTCCTCAGGAGCTCTTCCTCCAGCTTCAAGTTCTTCATTTTTTGTCTATGCTCTAATTCGGCGAAGTTAAGAAGTTTTGAGTGAAACGCACTCATGCCCCTGCGATGTTGGTGAGCTTCGATCCGATCTTCCTCCTGAAGCTGCTCATTCTGCTGAGGGGAAGGCTGCAACTGCTGCCAAAAATTCAATTCAATAAGGGGATCGTCACATCTGGGTCATCCATGCACGAGAGTTCTTGAACAACGTCACTAATATCCGCGCTGTCGCATGCCATAGCAAGAGCGTCGCAATCGAAATCCGTTGTCAACGGCGGGGTCAGCTCATCGGCATTTATGAGGCCACTGATGCGCCTCGTGCGAGGAGAAATTGGGGCCGCCGTCGATGTTCCACCTCCTGTACGCCACACTTCTCTCTTACACGCGGCCAATTTCTTCTTCGTTTCGATCTTCTGCCTCTTCCACAGCGCCTTTAGCTCGTCAGCTGTTCTGCAGCCGTGTCCATGCGACGAGAATTCTTCGGCGATCTTCCGCCACGTATCCGCCTTTTTCTTTACAATCGCGCAGCTTGTTCTCTTGTCTTCGACAATCAGCCGGTGGTGCGTCGGTTCCAGCAATTCGATAAGCAAGTTTTGCTCTGCTATCGAAAAATTGCGACCTCTCTTCTTTTGCGCCATGATCAAAATGAGTGCTATTAACTGTCTTAAACTCAGTTTGATTAAATAGAGTTTTATTAAACTTAGTTTGGTGCATCGACAGAAACAAACTGAGTTTTCAAAACCAAGTTTGACAGCAAACCAGGTTTAGATAAACCTCGTTGGTGCATACGGGTCTGTCCTCGAGTGTCTTGATTTGTTGATCCTCATCAAACTTCTTGATGTCTTCCGCCATTTTGCGTTTTGTGGTTTTACACAGTTCGACGTATTCAATGTGTTTAGAGTGTATGTTGGTTCTCTTCTTTTTTCGGCGCTTTTCCAGAAGAGATTTCGCTTCCCCTGACAGTTTATCCTTTTTTCGTTCTTGTGTCTTTCCGAAATACTGACTGCCGATTCTCGTATGGTCGCTGACGTTTTCGCAAAAATCATTAATATCAAATTTCGTTATCTAGTTCCATGGTGTCAAACTTATTTGTGACAGACAGTTGATATTCTTCCTTGTGGGTTGATAGTTTAGCGACATCTGCCATTTGAGGTTTCCGTATTAGCTTTGCTCTCTCCATTTTCGTGTTGAAACGCACCGAAGCCCGCACCAGCCGATATATCGCTGCCAGTGTTGAAGCGATTCAGGACGTTGACATCTTGAATGATATGAGGCATGCTTGACAGGATATAGTCCATCTCATTCTTCGTGGTTCCGTTTGGAGAGATCCAGGTCCATTTCCTCGAAGACTTCTTCTTGAAATAGATGCTCATTTTCTTAAGTCCATGTTGTTCGGCAAATTGAACCATCCGGTGTCCTCTGTCATTTCTAGTTCCTATGCCGCATGGTCCGGTATAAGATTCACTTGGATCATGTCTCCCTATTTTAGTGTTGAAATCACCCAATATCAGGTTACAGTAGGGTCTGCTGCTAGTGATAGGATTGTCCACTTCATCGCATACCTTCTCGACCTCTTCATCTGAGGGACAAACTGTCAGGGGAATCGAAATCTCTTCTGGAAAAGCGCCAAAAACTGAAGAGAACCAACCGATCATTTTTGTCGGCAGATATAGCTGTATGCAATTCAAGTGGCAATTCTTATTGATCCTTGGGCTACTTTTTCACATACTCCATTGAAGCTAGTTACTTTGTCCGCAATCTTTTTATGTACTAGGAAGCCTACTCCGTTTCGATGCAACTTACCGACTTTGTAGTATAGCATGTGACCGCTTCTTCTGAGTTTTTGACAACCTTCTTCTTTCATGTGAGTTTCACAGATACAATAATATCGAAATTTATTTTGCTTACTTCTTCCAATTCTGCGACGCGGTCATCAGTAATGAGTGAGCATCGTGCGTTCCAATATTCAGATGTAGGGGTGCTTGAGGCAGCGTTTTTGCACCCAGTGATTCTTAGCACCCTTGCTCCTTTCCCGTTTTGACTGCTGCTGTGGTCAAGGGGTCTAGAGCTGCTGGGAACTGAGGACCATAGATTATTAGTGACTTGTATGCGGTTCAAAGGAAGTGCCTTACTCGCCACGCTTGGCACCGCGCGTTTGCGAGGGGTCTTCTGCTAGGGTCACCTTCCCATAGACAGTTAGCTGCACCAATCTGACGGGTTCCGTCAACCCGGCTTTTCATTCGGAGTTTTCCTCCTCCTAGATGGGCTACCTACATGGTTTACGAACCTATCTGCCCTGGCAAGGGTTATTTTAGACATTTAGACTGGCGCCCTTCACTCTCTGGTGACCCGCAGCTGCTACAGTCACCCGGGGAAGACCACAAAGAGGCAACAGTTGGCTGATGACCCCAGCGCAATGTGATCAATCTGGAGACTGCAAGCGCCACCCTGCAGTCCAGCCACCCTCGGACAAGGACATTCCCTATTTATTATCATATAAATCATTCGCCTCCATTGAAACATAAATGTAATGCCTTGCAAGCTAGAGGTCATGAAACTTAGTGTGGCGATGAGTGAGGTACCGCAGAGCATAAGATTGGCTCTATTGCGTTTTCCGCAAAGATGCGCAGAAGTTGTGGCTCGATGTGTGTTTGAAAGTTTGAAATGTCGCTGAATAGGCCATATTTTCATACTTGTGAAGGCTGTGCAGGACAGAGTATTGGATGGATTTTGATGAAACTTTACTTGAAGGTGAGTGAGGTAGTGTAGAGCTTAAGTTTGGCTCTATTGCGTTTTCCGCAAAGATGTGCAGAAGTTGTGGCTCGATGTGTGTTTGAAGATTTGAAATGTCGCTGAATAGGCCATATTTTCAAACTTGTGAAGGCTGTGTAGGACAGTGTATTGGATGGATTTTGATGAAACTTTGTTTGAAGGTGAGTGAGGTTGTGTAGAGCTTAAGTTTGGCTCTATTGCGTTTTCGGCAAAGATGCGCAGAAGTTGTGGCTCGATGTGTGTTTGAAGATTTGAAATGTCGCTGAATAGGCCATATTTTCATACTTGTGAAGGCTGTGCAGGACAGAGTATTGGATGGATTTTGATGAAACTTTACTTGAAGGTGAGTGAGGTAGTGTAGAGCTTAAGTTTGGCTCTATTGCGTTTTCCGCAAAGATGTGCAGAAGTTGTGGCTCGATGTGTGTTTGAAGATTTGAAATGTCGCTGAATAGGCCATATTTTCAAACTTGTGAAGGCTGTGTAGGACAGAGTATTGTAAAGATTTTGATGAAACTTTGTTTGAAGGTGAGTGAGGTAGTGTAGAGCTTAAGTTTGGCTTTATTGCGTTTTCCGCAAAGATGCGCAGAAGTTGTGGCTCGATGTGTGTTTGAAGATTTGAAATGTCGCTGAAAAGGCCATATTTTCAAACTTGTGAAGGCTGTGTAGGACAGAGTATTGGATGGATTTTGATGAAACTTTACTTGAAGGTGAGTGAGGTAGTGTAGAGCTTAAGTTTGGCTCTATTGCGTTTTCCGCAAAGATGCGCAGAAGTTGTGGCTCGATGTGTGTTTGAAGATTTGAAATGTCGCTGAATAGGCCATATTTTCAAACTTGTGATGGCTGTGTAGGACAGAGTATTGGATGGATTTTGATGAAACTTTACTTGAAGGTGAGTGAGGTAGTGTAGAGCTTAAGTTTGGCTCTATTGCGTTTTCGGCAAAGATGCGCAGAAGTTGTGGCTCGATGTGTGTTTGAAGATTTGAAATGTCGCTGAATAGGCCATATTTTCATACTTGTGAAGGCTGTGCAGGACAGAGTATTGGATGGATTTTGATGAAACTTTACTTAAAGGTGAGTGAGGTAGTGTAGAGCTTAAGTTTGGCTTTATTGCGTTTTCCGCAAAGATGTGCAGAAGTTGTGGCTCGATGTGTGTTTGAAGATTTGAAATGTCGCTGAATAGGCCATATTTTCAAACTTGTGAAGGCTGTGTAGGACAGAGTATTGTAAAGATTTTGATGAAACTTTACTTGAAGGTGAGTGAGGTAGTGTAGAGCTTAAGTTTGGCTCTATTGCGTTTTCGGCAAAGATGCGCAGAAGTTGTGGCTCGATGTGTGTTTGAAGATTTGAAATGTCGCTGAATAGGCCATATTTTCATACTTGTGAAGGCTGTGCAGGACAGAGTATTGGATGGATTTTGATGAAACTTTACTTAAAGGTGAGTGAGGTAGTGTAGAGCTTAAGTTTGGCTCTATTGCGTTTTCCGCAAAGATGCGCAGAAGATGTGGCTCGATGTGTGTTTGAAGATTTGAAATGTCGCTGAATAGGCCATATTTTCAAACTTGTGAAGGCTGTGTAGGACAGAGTATTGGATGGATTTTGATGAAACTTTACTTAAAGGTGAGTGAGGTAGTGTAGAGCTTAAGTTTGGCTTTATTGCGTTTTCCGCAAAGATGTGCAGAAGTTGTGGCTCGATGTGTGTTTGAAGATTTGAAATGTCGCTGAATAGGCCATATTTTCAAACTTGTGAAGGCTGTGTAGGACAGAGTATTGTAAAGATTTTGATGAAACTTTACTTGAAGGTGAGTGAGGTAGTTTAGAGCTTAAGTTTGGCTCTATTGCTTTTTCCGCAAAGATGCGCAGAATTTATGGCTCGATGTGTGTTTGAAGATTTGAAATGTCGCTGAAAAGGCCATATTTTCAAACTTGTGAAGGCTGTGTAGGACAGAGTATTAGATGGATTTTGATGAAACTTTACTTGAAGGTGAGTGAGGTAGTGTAGAGCTTAAGTTTGGCTCTATTGCGTTTTCCGCAAAGATGCGCAGAAGTTGTGGCTCGATGTGTGTTTGAAGATTTGAAATGTCGCTGAATAGGCCATATTTTCAAACTTGTGAAGGCTGTGTAGGACAGAGTATTGGATGGATTTTGATGAAACTTTACTTGAAGGTGAGTGAGGTAGTGTAGAGCTTAAGTTTGGCTCTATTGCGTTTTCCGCAAAGATGCGCAGAAGTTGTGACTCGATGTGTGTTTGAAGATTTGAAATGTCGCTGAATAGGCCATATTTTCAAACTTGTGAAGGCTGTGCAGGACAGAGTATTGGATGGATTTTGATGAAACTTTACTTGAAGGTGAGTGAGGTAGTGTAGAGCTTAAGTTTGGCTCTATTGCGTTTTCCGCAAAGATGCGCAGAAGTTGTGACTCGATGTGTGTTTGAAGATTTGAAATGTCGCTGAATAGGCCATATTTTCAAACTTGTGAAGGCTGTGCAGGACAGAGTATTGGATGGATTTTGATGAAACTTTACTTGAAGGTGAGTGAGGTAGTGTAGAGCTTAAGTTTGGCTCTATTGCGTTTTCCGCAAAGATGCGCAGAAATTTTGGCTCGTTGTGTGTTTTAAGGATTGAATTTTTGTCGTTTTCGTCAGATTGTGAAGGCTGTGTAGGACAGAGTATTGGATGGATTTTGATGAAACTTTACTTGAAGGTGAGTGAGGTAGTGTAGAGCTTAAGTTTGGCTCTATTGCGTTTTCCGCAAAGATGCGCAGAAGTTGTGGCTCGATGTGTGTTTGAAGATTTGAAATGTCGCTGAATAGGCCATATTTTCAAACTTGTGAAGGCTGTGCAGGACAGAGAATTGGATGGATTTTGATGAAACTTTACTTGAAGGTGAGTGAGGTATTTTAGAGCTTAAGTTTGGCTTTATTGCGTTTTCGGCAAAGATGCGCAGAAGATGTGGCTGGATGTGTGTTTGAAGATTTGAAATGTCGCTGAATAGGCCATATTTTCAAACTTGTGAAGGCTGTGCAGGACAGAGTATTGGATGGATTTTGATGAAACTTTACTTGAAGGTGAGTGAGGTAGTGTAGAGCTTAAGTTTGGCTCTATTGCGTTTTCCGCAAAGATGCGCAGAAGTTGTGGCTCGATGTGTGTTTGAAGATTTGAAATGTCGCTGAAAAGGCCATATTTTCAAACTTGTGAAGGCTGTGTAGGACAGAGTATTGTAAAGATTTTGATGAAACTTTATTTGAAGGTGAGTGAGGTAGTGTAGAGCTTAAGTTTGGCTCTATTGCGTTTTCCGCAAAGATGCGCAGAAGATGTGGCTCGATGTGTGTTTGAAGATTTGAAATGTCGCTGAATAGGCCATATTTTCAAACTTGTGAAGGCTGTGCAGGACAGAGTATTGGATGGATTTTGATGAAACTTTACTTGAAGGTGAGTGAGGTATTGTAGAGCTTAAGTTTGGCTCTATTGCTTTTTCCGCAAAGATGCGCAGAAGATGTGGCTCGATGTGTGTTTGAAGATTTGAAATGTCGCTGAAAAGGCCATATTTTCAAACTTGTGAAGGCTGTGTAGGACAGAGTATTAGATGGATTTTGATGAAACTTTACTTGAAGGTGAGTGAGGTAGTGTAGAGCTTAAGTTTGGCTTTATTGCGTTTTCCGCAAAGATGCGCAGAAGTTGTGGCTCGATGTGTGTTTGAAGATTTGAAATGTCGCTGAATAGGCCATATTTTCTAACTTGTGAAGGCTGTGTAGGACAGAGTATTGGATGGATTTTGATGAAACTTTACTTGAAGGTGAGTGAGGTAGTGTAGAGCTTAAGTTTGGCTCTATTGCGTTTTCCGCAAAGATGCGCAGAAGTTGTGGCTCGATGTGTGTTTGAAAGTTTGAAATGTCGCTGAATAGGCCATATTTTCAAACTTGTGAAGGCTGTGCAGGACAGAGAATTGGATGGATTTTGATGAAACTTTACTTGAAGGTGAGTGAGGTATTTTAGAGCTTAAGTTTGGCTTTATTGCGTTTTCGGCAAAGATGCGCAGAAGTTGTGGCTCGATGTGTGTTTGAAAGTTTGAAATGTCTCTGAATAGGCCATATTTTCAAACTTGTGAAGGCTGTGTAGGACAGAGTATTGGATGGATTTTGATGAAACTTTACTTGAAGGTGAGTGAGGTAGTGTAGAGCTTAAGTTTGGCTCTATTGCGTTTTCCGCAAAGATGCGCAGAAGTTGTGGCTCGATGTGTGTTTGAAGATTTGAAATGTCGCTGAATAGGCCATATTTTCAAACTTGTGAAGGCTGTGTAGGACAGAGTATTGGATGGATTTTGATGAAACTTTACTTGAAGGTGAGTGAGGTATTGTAGAGCTTAAGTTTGGCTCTATTGCGTTTTCCGCAAAGATGCTCAGAAGATGTGGCTCGATGTGTGTTTGAAGATTTGAAATGTCGCTGAATAGGCCATATTTTCAAACTTGTAAAGGCTGTGTAGGACAGAGTATTGGATGGATTTTGATGAAACTTTACTTGAAGGTGAGTGAGGTAGTGTAGAGCTTAAGTTTGGATCCATTGCGTTTTCGGCAAAGATGCGCAGAAGTTGTGGCTCGATGTGTGTTTGAAAGTTTGAAATGTCGCTGAATAGGCCATATTTTCATACTTGTGAAGGCTGTGTAGGACAGAGTATTGTAAAGACTTTGATGAAACTTTACTTGAAGGTGAGTGAGGTAGTGTAGAACTTAAGTTTGGCTCTATTGCGTTTTCCGCAAAGATGCGCAGAAGTTGTGGCTCGATGTGTGTTTGAAGATTTGAAGTGCCTCTGAATAGGCCATATTTTCAAACTTGTGAAGGCTGTGTAGGACAGAGTATTGGATGGATTTTGATGAAACTTTACTTGAAGGTGAGTGAGGTAGTGTAGAGCTTAAGTTTGGCTCTATTGCGTTTTCCGCAAAGATGCGCAGAAGATGTGGCTCGATGTGTGTTTGAAGATTTGAAATGTCGCTGAATAGGCCATATTTTCAAACTTGTGAAGGCTGTGTAGGACAGAGTATTGGATGGATTTTGATGAAACTTTACTTGAAGGTGAGTGAGGTAGTGTAGAGCTTAAGTTTGGCTCTATTGCGTTTTCCGCAAAGATGCGCAGAAGTTGTGACTCGATGTGTGTTTGAAGATTTGAAATGTCGCTGAATAGGCCATATTTTCAAACTTGTGAAGGCTGTGCAGGACAGAGTATTGGATGGATTTTGATGAAACTTTACTTGAAGGTGAGTGAGGTAGTGTAGAGCTTAAGTTTGGCTCTATTGCGTTTTCCGCAAAGATGCGCAGAAATTTTGGCTAGTTGTGTGTTTTAAGGATTGAATTTTTGTCGTTTTCGTCAGATTGTGAAGGCTGTGTAGGACAGAGTATTGGATGGATTTTGATAAAACTTTACTTGAAGGTGAGTGAGGTAGTGTAGAGCTTAAGTTTGGCTCTATTGCGTTTTCCGCAAAGATGCGCAGAAGTTGTGACTCGATGTGTGTTTGAAAGTTTGAAATGTCGCTGAATAGGCCATATTTTCTAACTTGTGAAGGCTGTGCAGGACAGAGAATTGGATGGATTTTGATGAAACTTTACTTGAAGGTGAGTGAGGTATTTTAGAGCTTAAGTTTGGCTTTATTGCGTTTTCGGCAAAGATGCGCAGAAGTTGTGGCTCGATGTGTGTTTGAAGATTTGAAATGTCGCTGAATAGGCCATATTTTCAAACTTGTGAAGGCTGTGTAGGACAGAGTATTGGATGGATTTTGATGAAACTTTATTTGAAGGTGAGTGAGGTATTGTAGAGCTTAAGTTTGGCTCTATTGCGTTTTCCGCAAAGATGCGCAGAAGATGTGGCTCGATGTGTGTTTGAAGATTTGAAATGTCGCTGAATAGGCCATATTTTCAAACTTGTAAAGGCTGTGTAGGACAGAGTATTGGATGGATTTTGATGAAACTTTACTTGAAGGTGAGTGAGGTAGTGTAGAGCTTAAGTTTGGCTCTATTGCGTTTTTTGAAAAGATGCGCAGAAGTTGTGGCTCGATGTGTGTTTGAAGATTTGAAATGTCGCTGAATAGGCCATATTTTCATACTTGTGAAGGCTGTGTAGGACAGAGTATTGTAAAGATTTTGATGAAACTTTACTTGAAGGTGAGTGAGGTAGTGTAGAACTTAAGTTTGGCTCTATTGCGTTTTCCGCAAAGATGCGCAGAAGTTGTGGCTCGATGTGTGTTTGAAGATTTGAAGTGCCTCTGAATAGGCCATATTTTCAAACTTGTGAAGGCTGTGTAGGACAGAGTATTGGATGGATTTTGATGAAACTTTACTTGAAGGTGAGTGAGGTAGTGTAGAGCTTAAGTTTGGCTCTATTGCGTTTTCCGCAAAGATGCGCAGAAGATGTGGCTCGATGTGTGTTTGAAGATTTGAAATGTCGCTGAATAGGCCATATTTTCAAACTTGTGAAGGCTGTGTAGGACAGAGTATTGGATGGATTTTGATGAAACTTTACTTGAAGGTGAGTGAGGTAGTGTATAGCTTAAGTTTGGCTCTATTGCGTTTTCCGCAAAGATGCGCAGAAGTTGTGACTCGATGTGTGTTTGAAGATTTGAAATGTCGCTGAATAGGCCATATTTTCAAACTTGTGAAGGCTGTGCAGGACAGAGTATTGGATGGATTTTGATGAAACTTTACTTGAAGGTGAGTGAGGTAGTGTAGAGCTTAAGTTTGGCTCTATTGCGTTTTCCGCAAAGATGCGCAGAAATTTTGGCTAGTTGTGTGTTTTAAGGATTGAATTTTTGTCGTTTTCGTCAGATTGTGAAGGCTGTGTAGGACAGAGTATTGGATGGATTTTGATGAAACTTTACTTGAAGGTGAGTGAGGTAGTGCAGAGCTTAAGTTTGGCTCTATTGCGTTTTCCGCAAAGCTGTGTAGAAGTTTTGGCTCGATGTGTTCTTTTTTTCGTGATGTTATTTATTTTGGCTCTATAGTAAAAAATCATTAACCAAAATGTGCTACTTTGGTGATAGGCCCTATTTGAGTTGAACGAAAAGTTTGAATTGCCTGACCTTTGACCTCATCTAATACAATGATGCAATCTCAGAGCGATCAATAGTCATCGTTTTATCAACCACCTTGACCAAATCTGTCGATTGGGTGTATGGTTAATCAGTGGCGGCTCGTCCATTTGGGCAGGTGGGGCACTGCCCCACCTATTGAAATGTTGTCTAACTTAAATAACCAGCAACATCAGTAGTAGACTCCATTTCTTGATCATAAATTTCAACTATACTTCATGTACATCTATTCCATTTGCGCGACAGTGACGCTAGCAGAATCCATCAATCGTTTTCAAGACTGATGGGCGCGCCCAAGCATCGAGATTGAGATGACGTGAGAGTGGTTCATTTCACGATCTGAGCGAATAGACAGAATTAACACGCGATGAATGCGTCACAGAATGGGCACTCGAGAGGGAGCCCTAACGCTTCTGATTGGTTAACCGTCAATGGAAAGACAATGCATTGTGATTCCCTTTTTACTGAGTGAGGTGATGTGAGGTTAGCACCAGCGATCAATCCATGAATAGACAAAATGTTGCTTCAACCGTGTAACTAAATGCAGTGACATAGACTTACAAATGTATAGCATGTTGCTAACATATTCTTTGCTTTTCATTTACAAAATAAGATCCTTTAGACTAGATTTTTGATTATGTAAAAATTTCATGCTTATGCCCCACCTGGACCAAATGTCACGAGCCGCCACTGTGGTTAATTAATTTTTGTTGTCATTTTCCATTTCAAACAGTGATCTAACGGAAATGTGTTGAAAATTGGCGGTTTTTGACATTCACCTCAGCCAAGGGATGACATTAGAAATAAAACTGATGCTGGTTTTCTGAATCCCCTTTCAATGCCTATTCCAAAAAATCTGTTTTTAGAAGCGAATACAACATAATTGAAAATCGTTGCTCATAAAACAACAAAGATCTATTTAAGAGTTTAATCGCAAATCCAACTGAATCCTTCAGAAATCCTGAAAAGACAGCGAAGTAAATGAAATATGAAAACAAGAGCAAATCTGAATACTTCAAATTCAAAATTCCCATAGTGTTTGACGAAATCGAGCATCAAACAAAACGATTAAAGTATACGTTTGAATCCCATTACGAAGTAGGAGGATCTTGATGCACGACTAGTGAGGAAGAGCAATCTTCAAAAAAGCAAAAATTAATAAAAAATAATGGAGAGCGGCGATTTTCTTTACCTTGCATTCACTTCTAATGAAGGAGATTTTTAGAATATGCACTGTGCAGGTATGCTGGAATTGTAATTCATAGGACTTCTTCTACAATTCAAATACTGTTCTCCAAAGATCGGCAATTATAAAATGATAATTTCAATGTGCTAATTTGTGTAAGAATATCATTTTGCATTTATTTCTATAAATATAAATGTTGAATTACATGTATGTCCCCTGTGAATCCTTCCTTCTGTCAGCAGTACTGAACAAAAAGCTGGTTGACACATAGGCCTATATCATTTGATTTTACAAAATGCTTGCTTGGATTCTTAGTTATTGTTTTGAGGAATTCCGGGTTTATTCTTTTGCGATTTTATAACCTCAGTCTTACGAATAAATTGAAGCAAAGTGCTTTCTATGCGTAATTAAACTACAAATGATAAAAGGCTTATTAAATTTTGATTGAAAAAGCCATAAAATTTCATTCTTAAAGATTTCATGACAAAAATTAATCCGCACTTGTAAAATTCATTAAATACATTTTCCAAATACATTCATGAGAAAATCATTTTTATTAGACCGCTAATTGTTCTACGTCGATTCTGAAGCCATCACACTGGACTGAAGACTAAATGATACAAGAATCGCTTCACCAAGGCTACCAACTATTGATCGTAGGATAGGTTTAGGTTAGGCTTAAACTGACTTGGGGAATGTGTGCATGTTAATTGTTTTGAAATAATCGGACATAAATTCAGATTTTGATGAGATCCTCGAAAAGTTTTCAAGGAAACAGGTTTGAATGTTCTCTCGATCCGTACGAAAATAAGTTTATTCCTTTTGATTTCAATTTTTCACTATAGCCTGCCTGACAAATTGTATAGAAATTCAAGAATTGGTTTAGACTCATGAATCTATTTTGTACTTGTAATAAGATATGATTGTAATTTTGTTACAAGAGCTTGAAATAATAATAATAATGAAATCTTTATTGGCATACAAAGGGCGGTACGCGCATTACAGAGAAGAAACAATACAATTCAAAAGGATCAAGTAAACATCAATCAGATGGAGAGTTATCGACAGAATTTGATAAAGGATTTCGCAAGACGTTTAGTTCTGGTCCTCGGTTTCGTAATTGGACACAAATTTCTGGGGGTGGGCTGTCTGCTGTTGAACATAATCCGTAGGGGATGATCTTCTTCTGCTGCAATCTTTCGAAAGAGCCTCCTACAAATACGATCACCAGCATCGATGAAAGTCTCAGACACCATCGAGGACCCAGTCATAATCTTGAATGCCCACTTTTCAATTTTGCGAAGTTTTTTCATGTCACAGTCGTTTGCATTTATGAAACAAGGGTAGGCATAGGTCATCACTGAGCGAATCAGGGCATTATATACGTGTGTCATGACTTTTCGGCTGCATCTGGCCCGTCTAAGATTTCGAAGAATGTACATGCGTTTCGAGCATCTCCTCGATACATCCGACAAGTGATAATTCCATTGAAGAGAACTTGTAAATATAACTCCTAAAACTCTTGTTTTGTCGACTGATGTTAGAAGCTCTTGGCCAATATGAATCTTATCTAGAAGAAGATCCCGCTTTGTTTTGATATCCATCACCGAACATTTGGAAATATTAAGAGGAAGGTCCGTCGAAACAGACCAAGATGCGATGTTGTCCATCTCATCTTGCAGCAAGTCCTCACTTTTATGACGCACAAAATGGAGTAGTGAGAGATCATCAGCGTACTTGATTATTGTTGAGTTCTCATGTATTGGTTGGAGGGAAGCAACGGAGAGGCAGAACAGCAAGGGTCCAATAACACTGCCCTGAGGAACGCCACTGATAACACCTGCCCAGTTTGAGATCTTTTCATTAAAGACAACTCGCTGCCTCCTGTTGCCAAGAAAATTATGTGTCCATTGAATGAGTTCTCGTGGTAGTTTATGTTGCATGAGGGATTGGATGACCATCTGGTGTGGAAGTTTATCGAATGCCTTACTAAAGTCAGTTGACAAAACACAAACCGCTCCCGAATCCTCGTCAAGGAAACTGAGGATCTTGTGATTTAAGAGAGTCAAAGCCGTCGAGGTGCCACCACCAGATCGAGGAATGTAGGCAAACTGAGAGCTGTCGATATCTTTTATATACGGAATTATCCAATGCTTAGCCACTAACTTCTCGAGTATCTTTGACAAGATGGGTAGTAGTGAAATGGGACGAAAGTCAGAAGTAAGTTCTGGTTTGGAGATTTTGGGGACAGGAGAGATGTTCGCAGCTTTGAAACATTGAGGTACCTGACGAGTAGATGAACTTGCATTACAAATATGTGTTATAGCAGGGGCAAGTATATGAGAGAATGACTTGAATATGTAAAACGGAATGCCGTCAGGGCCACAGCTTTTCTTCTTCAGATGTTTCAAATGGTACTCAACCTCGTCGGAGGAGACAGACAACGGGCATGATGGAGCTTGATCTAAGGTTTGGAGGGCAAGAATGTCGCACTGTGATAATGGAACGTCTGGAGGTTGCTGCGTCGAAATGAAATAGTCACTGAGATTTTGGGCAGTGATCTCACTGTTATTGTTTACAACCAAAGATCTACGCCCGATCAAGTTGATGTTATTCCACGCGTTTTTAGATGAAATATCACGAATAGATGAGATGTATCGATGTTTTAGGTGTCTGATGTGGTCGATTACTTCTTCACGGAGACGCTGGTATTTCAATAATTTCCCTTCAGAGTAGGCTTTGTCACGTCTGTTTATTAGGAGTTTTAGGGATGTTTTGGACCAAGGCGGGTCTGTGGATCGAAATCTGACAATCCTTGTGGGTAAACAAACCTCGACGACCATTTTGATACTCTCCAGTAGTGCCTCAGCTTGTTGATCAATGCTTGAGCCAGCATCCTTGCAAATGGATAACCAATCAATGGAGCTAGCCGTCTCTGCGAACAAAGCCATACCTCTCTTAGAGACACTGCGTACAGATACTTTCCTTGAGATAAATTATAATAAAATAATTAAATAATCCTATTAGCCTACTGCATTAACTTTGCATAAATCTTAATGAAATTATAATATTTTCTGATTCTTCATGTCAGCAACTATTGAAAACGTGCATGCATAATTGAAAAAAATATTCACACACAATTTGTCTCCCTTTGAAATACTGAAAGGTTTGAATTAAAACACTGTCCTCGAACACTGTCAATTCCTGCCTCGAAAAATTAACTGATATTGTTGGATGCCTACTGTATTGTTTCTGTTTAAGCCATAAATATAATGCCATCAGAACCATTATGTAGAAAATGCAGGCCTGCAAAGTTGACCTATTATACCGAAATTTCCATTATCTGAATTGGTGGCAGATTTAATCACCACATACATGTATATCCGAGTACATTTTCTGGTGCGTACTGTGGGTATTTTATTGTTATATTCAATTTCTTTATTTCAGCAATGGGTTCCGTGAAATTTCCGACCGTGTTGCCAAGTGTGAGCAAGATTGTGATAAGATGCGAACTCTTCACGAAAAATATGTGACAACATTATAACAAAATCTCTAACATTTCCTATCAATATAGCCTTGCTGATTGAAGTGATCGATATTTTGATTTTTCGGCATTCTAGGCCGGTAAACAGTAGTAGGTAAGGTTGAATTACAACTAAACTCAATATCCCGATTGCTACATCCGGATGCATTATTTTGGACATGCATCTGAAATGTAGATGCATCCTGGAATGCATCTAGGGATGAATCCTGGAATGCATCCGGATGCATTATTTTGGGCATGCATTGGAGGAGGGATGCATGCCCAAAATAATGCATCCCGCTCAATGCATCTGAGATGCAATTCGTCTTGCTACGGGTCGAGACGTTGCTAATACATCGCATTTATTTAGTACATTGGTCTTTTACCTGGAAAATTGTTAGATAGAGTGCGTGCATGATAATGTCGGATCTTGGAACTGCTGTGAACACACCGGCTCGCCAGTCGTCAAGCCAGAATCAATGACTCAGCTTAACAACTGCTGAAATGGCATAGATATCCTGTAAAGCATTCATCTCTAACCAGCTGGCTAGGCTAACATACTACGTTGGCTATTTATCAAAATCAAGACATGAAAAATGTAGATATATTTTCAAAAAAGCCCTTGACTTCCTTACCATGTCACTCAGAACTATGGGCCAATTTTTCAAATATCTCGAAATTCCTCGAGATCTCGAAGACGTGATCCCGGGATTTTTGTAAAGGTTATATCATGGCTGAATCTAGTTTAGCAGATCTCAACAAGGGCAATTGCATGTAAACATCCCGAGGGCGAAGCCCGAGAATGTAATTCACTAATTTAATTTAACAAATAATTAATAAATAATTTACTATACTAATTTACTAATTTAATACAATTTACCGTGATCGGCTGTAAATCCGATCCTATACCTTTTTACTTTTAGTTTTAGAAACACTAGCATGCTATTGCCGGATAATCGCATAGCTATGATTTCCCAAAGCCACAGCCCAGTGCTACAAATATCCATTTTTGCATCTTCACATTTTCAAATTTTGAGCCCTTGCTATTGAATAGTTTCTTTTTTATAATAAGTGCCCTGATGACAAAGACGCCTAGTCGCAGAAATACATTAGCTCATAAAAAAATAACAACAAAATTGCTTCAATTTCCCACTTTAGATTATATCAATAGTACCCACCTTACGAGGACAAAAATGAAGAAATCCGAGGGTCCTCGGAGTTTACTCATCTTCTATAGCGATTTTTCATAGGTTCTAGCAACAGTTTGACGTTTATCTTTGGTACAATTGTAGCACATGCCCGAAGCTTTCTCTCAGTCACTCGAATTTTCAAAAATGTCTACTTCCCTGCCTGGTGGGTCCTAGTTAATAAAAACGGGTACTCTTTTTCTAAGCTCGCTCCTGACTAAATGTCTTGCAGCATCAAATATTTGAAATATTGATGCGATAGATAACGATCTGGGTTATTTGATGGTGCAGAAACTGTGAAGAGAGATGAAGAAATGAGGTCAGCAGAGTTATTGGAAAATCAGTTACTTTTTGGGATTTTCAGGTTTGCAATCTTCAAAATCGCAAATTTGCAAACTTGAAAATTTGGCATTTTTAAGACTGTGTATCAACTTTGCAGATCTAAAACCATAGATTGATATCATTGTATTTGCATGTAAACATGGAAGCTACTGACAATGCACTATGACACTGTAGTCTACCATTGATGTCAATAGATATACTAGCAATGTCACTATAAAGAAATCTATGGCTATTCTGAGCGGCATTAGATCTCAAGTAATAGATAATGCATAGATTTGGGGTCATTATTGCTATAATTACCGAGAGCCGAAGACTCGAGGTTATTATGACCATGGACTCCTAGATATATAACACCTGGACTGAAAGGTCGATTGACCAAGTGTACGATACAAGGCTGACATCAGTGCACATGCTTTGACTCTCGGCAATGAAAGACACCCGTCTCAAGGGATAAAAACTGATTGTCTCAAGTCAAGCATGCATCTTTTTTTCAGCATTATGAATAGAAAAGCAAGTGAAAATGATAATGACAGAGCAGTTAGACGCACAAGTACAATTAAAAAGGATGTAATCATCGATATTCATCTCTTGTTGACTCTGAAAACACAATTAATGCCAACTTCACTGAAGTCCTTTCGATACTTTTTGGTTCTAAAACAGTCGATGTCATTCAATGCGCTTTCTCAAGAACCATGCATGATTCGTGTTCATAAAGCTGTGAAACATCATCGAATTTTGGAGAACATTCATTTGGGAAATAGCCGGTCATAGGAAGACACAAGAAGGTTTTCCTTTTATGAAAATTGTTCCAAATCTTTTTATACCATGGACAGGATAGAAATATATATATATATGTATACCTCGTATATTGGCTGACCAGTCACTGAGTTAATAATGTGAGTCTGCAGACTGCCTCCACAAATGTCAACGTAAAATTTTCAATTCACGCATTATCTACTGACACACCAACAACATTCAAGATCTTTCTAAGTGTCATCATGGTTTCTTCAAAGCATTACTTGAGTTTTTCTGCTGTCAACTTATAAATCGGAAACAAAGAAATGACATCAAGATACTTCCCTTTGATTTTCCCATAAAGCATTGAATGGTAGTTGCAGCCGCACCTCCCTCAGTCAATCCATGTATCACCGCTGTACTCTATCCACTTGGACAAATATATTTCATCAATCATTAATAAAACATTACAGTAGAAGTCATTAAGCTGAGCAATACAAAATTTGAGGTCAGTCTCGATTTCTAGATTCAGTACCGCTGTCAGTCGAAAATCTTCTCGTAAGCTTTCTGAGGTGCACACAGATGGAAGACACAATAGCTGTTGATGATGCAGAAAATTATAGACCGCTGCGCTTGCGGCATGAATTTGGCTCACCATTATCATCAGTTCAGGAGAGCATGATCGTGCACATTTATTTCGAATCAACAATTGTTAAAAAAGTCAAGCTATGTCTGTCAAATTTCATCAGAAGCCGCATCACTTCTCCATCTTTGAAACAGATTTATGTTCTGTTCAACGTGATTCATGAAAATGTCAGTCTCCTCCGAGTCTGCAAGAAATTTTCTCCTTGCCATCAAATTTGACACTTGTGAAAACAAAGAAATCTTGGAATTGGTTGCAATGTCACAATATTTTGACTTTGGCATCAATTTGTTATCGATGATGATAGAAGCAGTCAAATCGCACTGAATTATCAAATTGGCCTTCAAGTGTGGAATGTAATTATCTGTATCAATATAAAAGATCGAATTATCAATAATGTTGACAAAAATGCCAAGTACACAATTGTCACAAGAGTATCATTTCGATGTCATCCAAATTAGTTACTTCATCACTCAATAAAATGTCTTCCGACTTACACTCAAGAATAGAAGCAGAACGTTCAAGCCTTTGGGTTGAGGTAGCGGATATTATTCTCGCAATTGTGGATTTTGAGGAAAGATATGCAAGAGCATTAGGGATAACACTAGGGATCGCCGTTGTTTTTGTTTTCTTTCTTTCTAATTTCTGGTGCAAGCTCTTTTCGCCATTTGTTCGAAATCTGATACGACGAAATGCAACAAATACATTGAATGCTTAGTCACTCTAATTTTTCTTCTTGGGTTCCGAGAGATCCATTTATTGAGTCTTTCTGTATCATTTATTGGGTATTGATGGAAAGTAATGCAATCGTCATTTCTTTGCGAATCGTAGCCAGTGCGACAACCATGCGCGGAGTTCCTATTTGGCATTTTAAGCATCTCTACCAGAAGTGTGAGATGCTATATCCTTTAATCGACGTCAGCCTTGTAGCGTACACTACTGAAAGCACTTTCATGCATCTTTCATGCTACCTTTCAGTCCAGGTGTTATATATCTAGGAGTCCATGTTATGACAAATAATGACCGAAGAAATCTATGCATTATCTGTTATAATGCATGACATTTTTCATAGAAGTCTGCACCAGGTTGATAATTTCCAAGCAGGAAAATATTTACCTGCTTCGTGGAACTTATTAACCTGTGGACATAGAAAGCCTTGCAAAATCATGCATTATATAATCTTTTAGAATGAGCATGTCGAGAGAAGGTTTGAATTACCACGTCATCGATATGTGAATAGCCTGCATGAAACAGGCAACTGTTGCCGAAAGACTTTATGTTCCTCGATCCACAATTAACTCATGGATGAAAATATTTAGCAGCGTGGACACTTGCTATTTTACAAAAGGTCTGAACGCCCACAAAAGACGTCTTAGAGGAATGATCGCCATCTTTTACGTCTTTCTAAAGTCAAATCGATTTTATCTACATTAGACATCAGCTTCATTTAGATTGGGATGAAGCAGTGACGTCTCAGACACTTCGCAATCGTTTGTATTCCGCTGGCATTTGCTCCCACTGACCCCAGATCTGCCCACCTCTCTCTCTCATTGTCACCGCGTAAGCCGACTGAATTGGTCAATGAATCGAATTCATTTTCGAGCTCCGCAATGGTCAAGAATCGCATTTACTGATGATTCAGAATTCTTGCTGAAACCTGCTGGCGGCCGTGTGTGTGTCTGGAGGATACTGGACTGTCGCTATGATAAAGAACATCATTCAGTTTTCATAAGGTGCATCTGGTCATGTTTGGGGTGCAATCTGCCACAGTGTGAGGTCACTATGGAGTAAGTATATAATAAGTAGTGTCGGCTCAATAAAGTATGTATGCAGTGAAAATTACTATATGAAAAGATTCATTTTTTACGGAGATTACGTTCCTGCTGTTCAAAAAATTATTTGAGCAGCATTTAGAAAGCTAAATTTTTTCATGTCTATCTACTACCGAAATGAAACCATTTTAGAAGTATATGAAACAAGTTGAATATCTAAAGGAATGAATAGTTGCTAACAAGCATCTTAATTAAGCGGAAATTCAGCTGATCAAGGAAATTTATGAACTGTAATATAATGCAAGTTCCAGCAAGTCTTCAAGGAAAAGTTGAGATCTTATTGTGCTTTCTTGGCTGAAATTTCAAGTTTTTAGTTCCATTTTCATCGGTATGATTTTATGATTCCCTAAATTTATGTTTCATTCCTTGAGTCAATCGAAAAGACAATTTAAGATCTGATGCCGCTCAGAATAGCCATAGATTTCTTTATGGTGACATTGCTAGTATATCTATTGACATCAATGGTAGACTACAGTGTCATAGTGCATTGTCAGTAGCTTCCATGTTTACATGCAAATACAATGATATCAATCTATGGTTTTAGATCTGCAAAGTTGATACACAGCCTTAAAAATGCCAAATTTTCAAGTTTGCAAATTTGCGATTTTGAAGATTGCAAACCTGAAAATCCCAAAAAGTAACTGATTTTCCAATAACTCTGCTGACCTCATCTCTTCATCTCTCTTCACAGTTTCTGCACCATCAAATAACCCAGATCGTTATCTATCGCATCAGTATTTCAAATATTTGATGCTGCAAGACATTTAGTCAGGAGTGAGCTTAGAAAAAGAGTACCCGTTTTTATTAACTAGGACCCACCAGGCAGGGAAGTAGACATTTTTGAAAATTCGAGTGACTGAGAGAAAGCTTCGGGCATGTGCTACAATTGTACCAAGGATAAACGTCAAACTGTTGCTAGAACCTATGAAAAATCGCTTTAGAAAATGAGTAAAAAATTTTGTACGAGGACTTTTTTGAACAGTGTATATTTTAATTATGAATATCAGCTGCCATGACAGTTGCTGTTCTTTCCTGTGCATCCGGTTATGATCATTTAGATTGTCTGTAAAAAATAATCAATCGGAGTTTGAGTTTGTGATCAATACTACAGATTCTTCTTTTGTCACTTTCTCCCTTGAGTTTGTGGCATTTTTTGAAGCATAGAGCAAAGTCGAAAGGTTGAATCCAATTATGCCATTATGGAAGTCTTAGGACAGGCTACATATCATGAAGAAGTTAGATCCATTGAGAATTTCTTCTGGATAGGAGATTACAATAAGTAGCCGTCGATGTGACGGCGAATTGTGGTCACTTTTTGGAAAAAATATGGCATTTTTCAAGAGAAATGGTGCAAAATCAATGAGCATTAGTTAAGCGACTTTTGATTTTACGTTAAGACTAGTTAAACATTCTGCATCTAAAGTTTCGTATAAATTGATGCAGTGATCCAAATTTAGAGGCGTCGATGTGATGACGGAAAAAGTTGTGGACTTCTACATATGTCGATATAGCTCTGATTTTTATGAGTTTGATTTCTCAACTCTTAACATATGTATTTCTTTGATCCAAGGGTATAAGGGGTTCTTTGAGCCAAAGTCCGGTTCAATATATTCTGTATTTCTTTGTTGTACAACAATCCAAAAAATGTATTGTTCGTGTAGACATGCAAAAATGAGGTGTTTTTGAATTTCAAATAAATTTTTATGTCAAGACTCTTGCATGAAACTTAAAATGAAAGACATTTTCGGTTAGAGCAGACGAATGCCAATTGAATGGTGTGTAGATCATTGACAATAGACCTATATCTTGAACACAAAATGCAAAGACAAGAGCCACTCCAAGAAACACTCCAAAATTTCTGGATTTTTCTATGTGGAGTCCAAGAAATTCATGAGGCAGATTTGAAGCATTCTCTATTTACGAACCATTACGAACATATCCCTTTTGTAGATTGTCAGGTCTTTTACTGACGTTTGATGAGCTTCAAAAGAAATCATTGGAGACGAGACGATTCTTAATTACACGCTGACACCTGAGTCATGTACACAGGCCTTTCTTCCGTTGAAGTTTGGAGGTGTCCGATTGAGGAAAGCTACTGATCTTTTTCTAGCAGCTTTCATTGCGTCAGTAAATGGTGTTGCTATTTGACAGCATTATAAATCTTCCACGATTTCCAGTCAGACCCTGATCTAAGTGAAGCCGGGGGAAGCAAAATTCTCCGGAAATGTTGCACCTACAGGAGAACAAGTTAAATATCATTAGAAAGCATGGAATCTACCGTTGGCAAAGAATCAGTTTGATGCGCTTCCGAATTCAACATCCAATATCAAGACAAAAAGCAGACTCTCCTATCTGCTTCATCCCCTGGAGCTGGCACTTGGCTCAACGCCATCCTACTTCCAAGTCTTGGCCTCAAACTAGACAACGAACAGCTACGTATATCAATAGCTGTCCGACTTGGGGCCAACATTTGTGCACCTTTCATATGCAAGTGTGGATCGGACGTCGACTGTTGTGGCACGCATGGTCTGAGTTGCCGCTTTAACTCAGGAAGAACTGCGCGACATACGGAGACCAACGATATACTTCGAAGATCGCTAGTTTTTGCCGGCTTGCCTGCTATCCAGCCGCAAGGTCTCTGTCGTGATGACGGGAAGAGGCCGGTTGGTGTAGCTCTAACCCACCTGGAGCAGAGGTAGACAGCTTGTCTGGGACTTCACATGTGCCGATACCCTAGCCGCAAACAACCTCCAAATTTCAAACCTCGAAGGGGGTAAGTTATCTTCACGAGCAGAGGACAAAAAGCGGAGAAAGTATGGAGGTCTGCAGTATTCATACGTGTTCTGTCCAATTGCAGCAGAAACACTTGATGCCTGGGAAATGGATGCGCTGACGGTGATCAAGGGATAGGCAAAAGAATCGCGGACGTCACGGGTGAAGCTCGGGCAACAACGTTTTTGAAACAGCCCCTAAGTCTTGCAACATGGAGAGGCAATGCAACGAGCATATTGTCTTGTTTCCCAGTGTGCAGACACCTGCGAGAACTCAGCTATCTCTAATTCACTTTTATTGATGTAAACTTTGTCTTCTTCTTTGTATTTGCTATGAGATATCGCATGAAATAAAAGTTTATAGAAAAAGATAGAAGAATTGTCCCATACTTTATTTAATCCATACTTTATAGTCCATTGTAGTTGTAATACTAACAAATGATTCTATGTTACGGATCGCAGTTCACACGCATTTATATGAAATAACCATAAATGATCCTTTTCTCATGACTTATAGCCCACATTACATTTATGCAATGCACAAAGGCGAGTGGAGTTAAACCCCAACTTATCACAGATCAATAGATCAATAGTTCAATTTGTGCCTTTATTCCTTGTGTAGGATTGAAAAAAAACGGTGACACAGAAAGCGATGAAAAAAGAGATTGAGGTGAGCAGGGGATGTGGTGAGGATGACAGGCGAAAGGGTAGTGAAACAAGTGGAAGAAATGGATTACACAATGACAAGAAGAAGGTGACGGACAAGGATTCGCTGGAAGGAGAGACCTGGAAAGCCTAGGAGAAGAGTGGAGAGTTTGGGAGGAGAAGGCGAAGGACAGATTGAGATGGCGGCAAATTGTTAAGAACGCGTCAAAGTGTTTGATGGAGAAGATATGAAGTGACTACTGAATGTGACTATGGATATCGTGTTATTTTTATGTGTATGACATTTCCCACGTACCCTCTTTTCAGTGAAAATAGGGTTGTTAAAAGAAACATACAAATTCCTTCCAATATCATGAAGCTTCTCTTATTAAATGCAATGTAATTATGTGTGTATTCATACCGTGAATAAGTGAGTATAAATACTGCTACTGCAAGCATGTGGATGGATCCTCAGTCCATAAGAAATTTTCTATGATTCCATGAGATATTTGCTGCAGTTATATTGTGTGACATTTAACTGACTTTCAAAATACAGATTTCATAATGGCGTTACGGCTTGTGTCAAAGAGTTGGCAGCCAAAGATAATGGTGATGGAATCGCATGTTGTACTCCAACATGGTAGTGGATAAAACAATCATTTTCACGTTGACATGTGTCGGTATTTGAATTTTATAAGTGTTGAACTAGCAGTCATATCTTATGCAAATATTGCATTATCAGCTGATTCATTTGAAAGCATCGAATTCAGAAGCCTCATGAGTAAATGTTCAATCAATGACATGAAAAATGCAGTTATTACATAACTAAACTTTACGAAATAATGTGTATTAGAAAATGAAATTCATGTGTAACACAGAGTTACATGGACGCTTCGTGCACAACCAGGCAGCTCTAGCATGAAGCCTCATTCAATTGTTGCGTTTGGTTTCTTGTATATATTACAACTGATCTCAGGTAAATTCTTCTCAATACTTCTACAAATCAATTGATACTACACTATTGTTGTCATTAAGTAATGCATGTTTAATTGACAAAGTGAAGGAAAACGTGAGTCCATTCAATAAATTTAGGCAAATCAAAAACGAAAGCAGTACATTTCAAACATTCTCTGCATTATTTAGCTTTCATAAATGTACAGAAAAGTAAGATATTTGAGCAAAAATTGAAATCAGAGACGCATTTTATTCCTAGAAACATGGATTTCAAAAGCGAATATCATCGACTAACTAAAACCAGCATTGAACAGAAAACAGAGACAAAAAATGAATGATCAATAATTTTATAATTCCATTTCATATTTCAATGCACTTCATATATGCGTGTTCGCAATGAACATGCTGGTACAGACCGATCCTCTTGAGAGGCAGATCAAATTTATAAATAGTTAGTCACCCGTTGGTCCATGAATAGCAAGTGTAGTTCCCTATTTCATTTTCTTCATGCAGCAGTTCCAGGTGAAACGCTATACTAGTTTCGCAGGCATTACATCTTTTCTTCAAAGTACTTAATAGATTCACTATTTTCTATAGTAGTCCTAATCGTAGTTTATTCTATGTTGTTAACTGAGATTCCTTGAGGATGATGATTCGCAGTTAACTATAGATCTATAGAGCTTGGAAGCAGCAGCAGCTCTTTAAAACATAAATAATTGACAATAGGACAAGTGTCTATTGATGAAACATAATTTCGGATTCTTGCATCCTCCGATCAGTCTTTCCTTGAACAGAACCTCTGGCAGTGTATACAGGAAGTCTCGTTCATATAGACACATTGAGTCTTTTTGTATGGTATTTATTGCAGATGACAACGGCTTGTAGCCAATAACTGTCAATCTGGTATACAAAGTAAATGATATACCATAATAACATGCAAAAGGAAAGCAGAAAAAAAGCACATAGAAATAATAAAAGTAGCAAAATTCACATTCCGTGCTAGCTGAAGCGTAGAGTGCGCTTTAAAGTGTCATAAGACATACTAAATACATCAATGTCATCGAGTGAATTCAATAACCTGCTAACTCTTGGAATGAAGTCTTTTTTCCTAGCATTGATGTACAAGATAGTACCTTTTAATTGAAAATGTACAAGATTGTCTGGTTCGGCGAACAAGCACATGGAAGGGAGTTGAAGGTACGAGATATGGACAATTCACAATATCATCTATAACTTCGTAAAAACTGCAATGTCATGAATTGTGCGTCTCCTTTCTAAAGTAGTCAGGTTGAAAAAGTCACACCAGTTTACATAGCTGTCAGATTTGTAAAAATTCCTGAGAATATTCACGCCTTTTGCAATATATCTCCAATGCATCAAATTTAAAGCAGATATACATGCAGTTTTGGACTAAACTCGTCCACTTTTGACAAAAATCAGTTAATCAACAGATTGTTATTATGTTTGGAAATAAGTAGAGGTTCCATGATATTCTTCCCAGTTCTCCAATCTAAATTGTTGATCGGAAAGGACCAATTAGAACTGGTTTCCACTTTCCAGAGGCCACATTTTAGATCCTATCCGATCTTATCAAGGATGTAAGCGCGAGGGCGAGCAAAGTAAAAAGGTATCTCCCTTTTGTTTTGCAGTCGAAGTTCTATCAATAAAGTTGACTTTCTAAATCTCGAAAACGGTGTCCGGCGCCTCCAAGGGTCGATAGAACTAGGTGGAAATATATGTAAGTGCGAACAAAATAAAGTCTCTTAGAGGTTAAAACCTTCTATATCTCAGTATTGAAACTACAAAATTTGAATTTTTGCAGCGCTGTTAGACGAGGTATACTTTGGGAGAAAGAAGTTCTGTCACTTAATACTTCAAGTGTGTGGTGGTTCTCGTGGGGAGCAATTGTAATCAACCTAGAATATCCACCCGGAAAATGAAATGGAAGGGAAACGCACATTACAACACCGGAATCTGAATTAATCCTTGCTCTTCACCTAAATTATACTTACCCTAAATATTTTGTTGCATGATAGTCACCTTTTCTGAAAACTATATTCATTTGCTGCAATAATCAAATCTTTCATCATCTGTAGCAATCTGCAGCATCAAATATACTCCAATAAAGAATACATTTACCTTTTCATGCGTACAACAAACTAGTTCAGTAGATCTCAAATTTTGAAGTAGTTCATCAATTTTCAATTGATGGTTTTCTTATTAGCTTTCCCAGTAAGGTCTACATTTCCAGAGACTGTCAAAGAGATCAGTGTGAAATTCGTCAGCTTATGACATGATTGATGAAGATGGGGGAGGCTTCCGGTGTGACGTGATTCCGATCCCCGTCGAATTTGAATCAGGGATGCGGAGTCCTATCATTTTGATATGACTACGACTCCGGGTGGCAAGCATATATAGCCTAGTTTTTTGAAAAAAAACTTGTAACCTACACCATAGATCACTATAGGCTTACCTGAACCTATCTTTAGTGATCATTGCTGCATCAATTATTAATCATTTTCGATGAAAGTTTATCAAATGTCGCTTTAAGCTGGATGCATGCGACTCGGCTCCTCCCATCTTGTTGATGTGGGCTTCACACGGTTTTTTCCAGTCTCTACCAGGCAGGAAAATCCCCATCCTTCTCCAAAAAATATGTTTGCACTTTCGATTTTAATATGTGCTTTGGAGGAGCAATCATATACGATTAACGCGAGGGTAAGAGGTAATGTTCTCAAACAGACTAGCATTTCATTTTTGCCTCTGATGTGACTGTTGCTGCGTAGGTGTGATCGAGGCTAGGAAGACTTGTTTTCTCTACTAAATCATTGAGTGAAAAGGTAAATCCGTTTTCATTATCATGGTTCATTCCATCAACTATTGCAAGCTTTGCATGCACTGCTGTCTCTGTACTTTTGTTTGACGGAGAAAGTTGACATTATGACAGTGACAGCTATGCACGAGGATAAATAATTTGTTTGTATTATACTTATTTCGGATCTAGTTATATGCCGGAGTCCCATCATTTGATAGGACTCTGACTCCTCATCCCTGATTTGAATATGTATAATACCGAGCAGCCACTCCCAACTTTTTGATTTCCGATTTCGGAACGGGAACTTCCGGATTATCAGATGCAGAGCCTTGTAGAACTCCAATCGTCCGGATAAACGAGTTTTTACTGATATTGATTTTGACCAGGAGGTCGTAGAAATCGATTAACACACTGTTCGACAAAATGGTCCGTATCATTGGTACGAAATAGTCCGTATAATAAAGATCCAACATCCATTTGACATAATTTCCGAATTACATCTTCTCTAAAAACAGGACGAGAGCTGCTGATATATTATTCTAAATTCTCACACGAGCTTCTTACTGTTTTTTTATCTGCATGATTGTCACCCACCGTTAGCAACGACAATTCTTAAGTGACACATCCAATCGTCTTGTAAGGTATTACCGAAGGTCAAACATCGAATGAAGATCTAGGTGCTTCCGAGTTTGGTATATTTGATGGCGCAATGATCGAACATTAATCTAATCACTCAAAATAAGATTTGTCATTTTTATGATTTTTGTTGTACTTTTCATGCATGCATCTTCTAGAGATGGCAGAAATGTGATATATCTCGTATCCTCAACCTTGTCCGAATTGCTGTTAAAGATAATGGAAACGTCATGACGGCCGATGCTGTTGTCAGACTGTCCTGATCACAAAATGATATTCACGGAATTTATTATGCATTTAGCTGCAGCACATTTTATTTAATGAAACTGAGAATTTAGCAGAAGATTGTGAATTGAGATAGACAATTTTTATCTCTTCATCAATTCGACTCCTTACTTCAATTGTGTTGCGACAAGTTTTGACGGTATCCACAAGATGGGGTTAATTGAAAACCTTCATAACATCTTGTACATAGCCCTCCAAACTTAGCATTTCAGTCATTGTGTTGTTCTGCAGGACACTGATTGGAGGGCCAACATCAACATAAAAATTGTACAGCGATGAATTTGGCAAAGAAAGGATTTTTGAATGAATTTCTACAAATAATCTTCACTTTTCAGACACCAATGCTGACGATATCTATGGGCGTTGTCCACATGGATGGACAGATAGACAGCAAAGTGGATTTTGTTATCAATTTAATCGACAATTGATGGCCAAAACCTGGGTAGAAGCTCAGGGAGCGTGTGAAGCGCAGAGCGGGGACTTGGTCTCTATTCAGAATGAAGACGAAGGGGTAAGCAGTTAATATTTTTTCACAAATTCTTAAATGAAAATCAAAGTATTTGAAAGTGACAACTCATGCATGAATAACCTAAGTCCCATAGATCAAGAAGGTCATGATTGAGGTCTGATCTAGGAGGTGTAGCAATTGCTATATTGGGAATAATGACAATTAATGATAGAGAGAGTGAGCGAGAGCGAGAGAGAGACAAGTAGTATATAATAGTAGTAGTAAAAGGATGATACTGAAACGATGAATATAATTTTGTTTTTCAAATCGACAATGCTTTTCAAGTGGCCTACTGTCTATCAACTATCTTTGGCAGATGGAGAAAGTCAAGCTCGGCAAATGCGGGCCGATGCCATAGTTTTGCATGTATGCTGCATGCGAGTATTAGCCCAGTCTTAAAAGCATAGACTACAAAAAAGCGAAACTTTTCAGCATGCTGGTAGAAGATATCAAGGTCATGATAATTCAGATGATCAGCGTAATCCTTTATACACTCGCTAGTCTAATAATACTAACCTTCCGATGATTTAAGAGAAGTTGCCTTTAAATATTTCAAAATTTACAATAATTTTTCAAAGCATTCTGGAAAATTCCACAGCCGGGCGGCAGAAAAGAATTTCGTTGAAATTAATGAACTATTTCATTCACAAGTGTTTGATAATGCTTTGAAGTCGATAATACTGCTGAAATGTACTGTAGCAGTCTGAAATCTTCAAAATGAATACTGAAATATCAAGAAGACGCCGTAACGCGTGAGGCGGTGTGAGCCGCATGATAAGAGCGTCAGCATTGCAAAGATTTACTGACTGCACTCTTATCAAGCCGACTTTCCTCGGGTGATTTCGAATCAACTGAAGGCCACCCCACCGGTTTTAGTGCTCCTGGGCTTGCTTGATCGGTCCCAAATTATCAATCAACTTAATGGGCGCATGCTCTATCCAATGGTGGCCAGTCCTGGTCAGTTTTATCAGCTCTACTATCTTGCTGCGATGAATGTCAATTTAAAACTGATGTTTAAGTAGCTGTTGGAAATAGAAGGTAGATGACCTTGATAAACGATATGTTTTAATCAGTCCTCGCATGAAAGCGCCTAAAGGCAATGTTGGGAGCATCGAGGCTGCATTGAGATAGTTATGTCGTACTGAGTACAACTCAAATAGAAATGTTTGAAAATATGTGGACGTTATGAATAGTTTGATACAGCAACTGCTCATTTAAATAAATGAATGAATGCACCAAGTACACTGAAGCAAAAGCTGATGAATGCATGCATTGGATTTTTACCTCGCTTGTCATTCATGAACTTCATACGTTTCTTTCTTTCATAAATAAGTCATCATCCTCATTATACTTTTATTTGTGTCTTTACTCATTATTGACATCTGTTGTAAATCATTATTTGAATGTTGCTCACGCTGCACTGATAGTAGCTAGATTTGCATTGCTAGCATTTCTACATGTTCCATTGATAAAGCCAGACGAAAATCTTAGACGCATTAAAGATAGACCCGAAGGAATTCTTCATTTTCTTCTGAACTGTTATAAGTGGTATTTGTAAGATGTTGCTGTCATTCATAGGCATAATATTTACATACCGCATTTCCTCTGACATAAGCACCTCCATTTTTTTAGAATTTGACTTTATTCTCGATCCTGCTGCTTATATTATAGGCGTCTTTGATAAACGAGACCAATGAAAAAATCCACTTTATTTTTATATCTATTTTATCGTGGTATATGTTTTAATGCTAAATGTTTTGCATTTTGCCAAAAAATCACGTGTAATGCATTAGAATTGTATATTAGTAGAAGTCCCGTAAATTTTCGAAACCTCTACTCATTGAGTGTCAAGGTACACTTCAAGTTCATGAGCTTCCATGATGATCTCCTCTTCGTCATCGGTGATTCTTTAAAGCAATGAATCAGATGGTCTTCTGAACAATCTTCTGCGTTGGTACTTCCACATTCCTTCATGGACCTGAAGTTCAGATCTCGAGGGATCTCTTACCTAACCCCGACAATCCACTGATCTACATGTAGTTGCTCGTAGGAAGGATCCTTCATGTTTCCTTGAGCTAAAAATATGTGGTTTATAAATTTAAAAAGCAATAAAAACAATAATAAAAAATAAACAATAAAAAACAATAAAAAACATAATGTTTATGAAAATTAACTACATATTGGTGCAGTCAAAAATCACCCGGACTCGCAAAGAAATATCAGCGGTATGAAAACAATATTTATTTTCCAAAGACGTGTATTCATATAGGTTACAAAATTTACCAATCGTACGTTGAGCAAATCCTAAAAATATTAAGAGCATTATTTTAAATCGAAATAAGAGAAAACTTCGGTTATCTGTGGCCATGCTTGTTCTCTAAGCAGAATGTGAAGTACATCAAAGGGACATGCGTTATAAAGGAAGTTAGCATTAATCATTAAGAGACAATAAAGTCATAGATATGAAAAATACGCGTCTTGTCGTGACTCTAAAATGAAAATTTCATGTAAAATCTAGTTACTTATCAATGAAAGTAAATAGTAATACTGAATCACTTAAAATTGACAGTAAAAGAATAAATAATAAACAATCATTAGCATGTAATCCTAGAAACTCAACTAAGTCGGAGAAGGAATAAACGGTCCTTTTGGCAGCAAAGATCAGGTTTCATCTGACGTATTGTCACACTTTCGATGATGGAAAGATGGAGGGGATCTTTAGCCTGCTTGTGGACTTGAAAGCCTTTGTCATTCGAGTTCAGGACATTCGGCTTGTGTTGACACTCAGTTAAATGGCGAGTTATGGCTGATTGTATCGGCTTTCTTGACTTGGGACGCGAATTTGAGGTAGGCAACCAGTTGGGAATGTGCTTCTTTCCTCGGACTGAGAGACATCCGCAGCTGTGTCCCGCGAAGTTGAGAAAACGCTCTGTCCAAAAGATCCGCGTAATACGCACCGCTTATTGTGCGAGATTTGTCCAAATGTCAACATGCAGAATTGCGTTACTGCTCCAAAACACAGAAAACATGGCACAACGACCATGTGATGATCCACTTTTGATTTTCTCGGCGCAGCTTCTTCTGGAAAACACCATTCGGAAGACTCACCCGGCTCATCGGAACGAAAAGATTCAAAGGTGTTTCATCTTCGGTCATGATGTTTTCAACGAACCGACTTCTAAGCTGATCGAGGAGCTCCAAATTCGAGCGACACGCGGCCAAACGTCTGTCAACCATTTCTGAAGTGATGAACTTGGGGCCAAATCTGGATCACAGTTTCCTGACTTCCAAGTTGGAGAGGATATTCGATAGTGTTCCATGACTCACTCTCAGAATATCGGCAGCATTGTCCATTTTAATGTGCCGATTTTAGAGCATTAAAGCAGCGCATTTCTCTTCTTTGGCCTCTGGAATTTCGGCTGGGTGACCGCTCTTCGACGTGTCCACAAAAACACTTTGTTTTCCTCCTCGAAATTCACGAATCCAGTAATGCATGGTGGTTCTTGACGGACAGGATTCTTTATAGACTTCTCGTAATTGCTGCTGAATTTCACTTGGTGCCAATTTTCGCAGGACAAGGAATTTAATAACGCTTCGATACTCCACTTCATCCATCACAACTGATTTTTATTCAACAAATCGACACTCTACATGAAACTGCTTCTCTTATACGCATCAAACGGCTCCGATTCGTAACCTAAATGCTTCGGTTACGTCACCCTATAAATTTGGAATCGATATTTCTTTTCTTTCTTCTCAAGTCCGGATGATTTTTGACTGTACGGTCCTAACAACTCTGTAAATGGTTTTATCAAAGTAAAATAAGGACTGCTTGCAATAAAGATATTGCTTGTGCGTTTTTCTAATGAGCACTGAGAATTTGGGGCTCCATTAACCCCCAACCCCCGCGAGAAATAGTCTTAAGAAGCTCTCTGATGCTTCTGTATAGGTTAGAGGTTTTTGATTTCTGAAACACATGGAAAGCAGGTAAGATAGATCAGGAAAATTAATTCCTTCATCAATTCTAATGAATTTCGCGTGACATAGCAGAGAAGACTGAGCCTATCGGCATCAAGATGAATACACAATGCACATGATTTGCATGAGTTAACCCACAAGTACAAAATACGAAATGTCGATTTTGTTCTATAATGGAATGCATCTTTAACTATATTCAAATCAAATTAGGGCATATCTGGCATGCCCTTTCTTCCATAAGGAAAAGGTATAGGGACTCATCGCCAGTTTATTTGAATGATGAAATTTCTGTTCCCTGTGGCCCAATTATGAATTTTGAACGATTATTCCGATCACAGGCACAAGTCCTGGATGCGGTGTATTGACAGCCATTGTGATATTAAAGGAAAAGAATGATGCTGAAAATGACAGATCATTCCAACACATCCTATTTCCTGATTGTGAGATGCCAATCAATGTGAAGTATGCTCAGAGCACAACTCATTGCATTCCAGAAATGGCTTGACGCTGAGCTCCAGCGTTATTATTCGGAATACAAGGACATGTATTGGTGGACAGGAATGAACAAGCTGAGTGATGGACAGACATGGAGATGGTCTGATGGCATTTCATTGAATGTCAATCTGTTGTAAGTACACTCAATTGAGCCTTGATTGATGTGGACCTGCAGAACTGCTTCATGGTATTGTGTGCGAGTCGTTTAGTCCCTACTTTTCATTCAACTTTTATGTCATGTAATGATTAAACGCATGCAAGTCAACGTCCAACAGTGTGTCATTTGCTGTTTCAGAAAGTGGGATTCTGGTTATCCGACGATAAAAGATGAAGATAAATGTGTTAATGTATTCTACACTGGACGCCAAATACGAAATGTCCCTTGTACCAGAAACTACGGATACATTTGCAAACGATCTAAAAGTACGAGCCATCAAGCGTAAAATTTTAGACTCCAAAAGTCGAATGCAATGTTTTGTTTTGAATTTCAGGCGTACCAATTCCTTGTGATTCCGACAACCAGTGGCAGCATGGAGCTGGACAGTGCTTCAAAATTATTCAAGGAACGGATAGAACATGGTCTCAATGCCAGTAAGAACTCACTTTGAAAAAAATAATAATGACATTGACCAACATGGGTGTGACACAAATTAAGTCCAAACTAGACAAATTCAGATAGTGCTCTCTATCTACCAGGCAGATGCGTTGATGGAGGTCCATGTCACACAAATCTTGATTGCATGAAACATGAATCACTACATAATGCTGTAATACGAAGCTTACTTCAACTGAAGCAAGTGTTATATTATATCGTGGGGCGAGCAGAGTAGAACCTGGAGGATAAGCAGATTCGCAATAACCTTTGGGTGCACAATAACCACACGGAAAAATAATTCACTCTGGATGTATTTATAACAATGCACTCTCTTGGACAAATATGGCATTACATTAGAATGCATTTTGAATAGTTCATTCCACGATGTAATGCTTTATGATGCAGTCATTGAATTCAGTGTAAAGTCAGATTAAGCTAACATGCAAGCATAGTTATTCAAAAAAAAGTAATGTATTATAGTGTATCAACAATGTGTAGAAGACTGCATTTGTCCACAGAAAATGAATTCTTATACATGAGACTGCATTGCAAGCATTTGAATGCATTCGAACGAATCCGACATTATTGTGTGAATGTGTAAAATTTTCATGTTTGCCCCTGTAGCAATTCTTGGAGGTGTTGCAGTCAAAAATTGCTTCTGTGGTTAAAGAACTCTTGCTACAAAAATAAATTAAGTAGAAATCAGTTAGAGCGTCTTCATGCATCCAACTCTCAACCGGCTGGATTTTACACTCTTATGAAAGACCATAAGCCTGAAAATAATGGAATCCATCCTATGAGACCAATAGCATCTACCATAAATACTCCTATACGGAAAAATCGATTGGTTACGTAGTAAAATATTAAATCAATTGGTTAACTTTGTCCCTGCACATTTCAGCAGTTCCAAACAGTTAATTGAGATTCTTGAGAATTACACGGAAGTAAAAACTGGTGATATTTTCATATCTCTAGATGTTATTGCTTTGTATCCGAGCATACCGATTAGTCTGGTACTTGAAGTAGTCGTAGAATTTGCTCAAAGACATCGGCATGAAATAAATCATTTGGATCTCATGATGGAGCAATTTAGCAACTGCCTTAAGTTTATGAGCTACAATTATGAGATACTAGTACAGTATGGTGATGAAGCATGTCTCCAAATTGGTGGCGTCCCTATGGGCACACATCATGCTCCCCCTTCGCCGTTATTTTCATGAACTACATAGAAAATAGAGTTTTAAAATAATTGAAAAATTAATATCTCCACTCCGATATTCAAACGGCATATCGATGACATCATAATGGGTCCTTTCTCATCTAGTTTTAAAAATAGTTATAAAATTCTCAACATATTCAACAACAGAAATAAAGTTGTTCAATTTACCTTAGAAATTCCACAAAATTGTCTAAACTTTCTAGATTTGAGCATCTCGATTAGAAAATGATTGTGTTTGTTACAAGCACTATAGTAAGACATTAACTTCGGATAGCTCTCTACGCAGAGACAGCTGGATACTACATCATGTTAAAAGTAACTTCATAGAAAATACTCTGAACACAGCAGATGAAAGATGCAGCACGATAGCAGATAAAACTGAAGCAATTCATAACGCTAAACAAAAAGAAAATATTAATTTATCTATGCCTTTCGTTAACGATAGCTTAAACAGACAAATTAATTCTCTGATTCGCAAATATAATCTCAATGTTCGTCTTGTTAATACTACCAGTCCTACATTGTCCCGTTGTCTAAATAGTCGCAATAAACATAAAAATAAGAAACATAACAACTGCAACCTTTGTGATCGCTAGTTACACAGGTAAAACTTCAAGATCTTTCAAAATCAGGTATCAAGAACATAAGCGGCGTATTATGAATAAGGACTGTAAGAGTGCATTGAGTGTGCATCTTCGTGATTGTACTACAGTTGACCTTGATGATTTCGATGTGAACATTCTTCAGAGAGCGCGAAATACGGTTGACACTGCTTTGATAGAAGCTCGCATGATTCAGGACAGATGTCCATCTATAAATCGTCGTCATGAGCTTGCTGGCTGTAGGAGAACACAGGTCGCGCCATTTAAATTATTATTCAGCTTTTACATATATATGTCCAAGTAGCATGTCATATGCGCCTGTTTTAAACTCTATGAAGAAGGGTCTGGACCCGAAACGTCGAGTAAAAGCTCGTTTTATTCTCTTTAATTAACTAACGGATCTGCAGAAATTCAGGGGAGTGCGTTTCTCGATTACGAGTGCAGCCTATAAGAGAGATTGATGGTTGAAATGTAAAGGAAATATTTGAATGTTAGCTAAATTAACTCTTAGATATAATCTGCTAATTGACCCAGTTTCAACTTCAATGACCAATATCATGGACCAATGTGACAATGTTGAGATATATGAACTGCTCTATATGTGTGGATGTTGAGAGATGTGAACTAATAAGGTGTGGATGTTGAGAGATGTGAGCTACAATGTGTGGATGTTGAGAGATGTGAGCTAACAATGTGTGGATGTTGAGAGATGTGAGCTAACAATGTGTGGATGTTGAGAGATGTGAGCTAACAATGTGTGGATGTTGAGAGATGTGAGCTAACAATGTGTGGATGTTGAGAGATGTGAGCTAACAATGTGTGGATGTTGAGAGATGTGAGCTAACAATGTGTGGATGTTGAGAGATGTGAGCTAACAATGTGTGGATGTTGAGAGATGTGAGCTAACAATGTGTGGATGTTGAGAGATGTGAGCTAACAATGTGTGGATGTTGAGAGATGTGAGCTAACAATGTGTGGATGTTGAGAGATGTGAGCGGATGTTGAGAGATGTGAGCTAACAATGTGTGGATGTTGAGAGATGTGAGCTAACAATGTGTGGATGTTGAGAGATGTGAGCTACAATGTGTGGATGTTGAGAGATGTGAGCTAACAATGTGTGGATGTTGAGAGATGTGAGCTAACAATGTGTGGATGTTGAGAGATGTGAGCTAACAATGTGTGGATGTTGAGAGATGTGAGCTAACAATGTGTGGATGTTGAGAGATGTGAGCTAACAATGTGTGGATGTTGAGAGATGTGAGCTAACAATGTGTGGATGTTGAGAGATGTGAGCTAACAATGTGTGGATGTTGAGAGATGTGAGCTACAATGTGTGGATGTTGAGAGATGTGAGCTAACAATGTGTGGATGTTGAGAGATGTGAGCTAACAATGTGTGGATGTTGAGAGATGTGAGCTAACAATGTGTGGATGTTGAGAGATGTGAGCTACAATGTGTGGATGTTGAGAGATGTGAGCTAACAATGTGTGGATGTTGAGAGATGTGAACTAGGCCTGCTGGTGATTCCTGATGTTGGATGAAATGGCGATTGCTTCAAGTTTGCTCCCATTTTTCAACTTCTACTGCAATTCAGTCTTTCATTGTTCTATTTGCATTGTGCCTGCAAAAAATAGCACCTAATGTTGGCGTAGTGTTTTTAGCCGACATCATTCTGCATTAATTAATTGAATTTTTCAAATTCAAACATCAACTATTCTATGGCATTCTATTCCACAACCCTTTCTCTTCAGACAAGAGTGCCAATTGATGCAGTCTAACCTCGCAACGGTTTTGAACGAAGAATCCGATATCATGGTGTACAACATAATGAGGAAGAGCGGAGCAGATGCATGGATTGGTTTAAAATCATTCAAGGATGTGAGTAAATCATTTAATTTAAGAATAGAATCCAATTTCTCTGCGGCTGAAGTAATTGTCTGTAATTTTCAATATGTAAGTTACCTAAAAAAATCGTGATAAGAAAACATTGAAAGCACTCGTTATTTTAAATTAGAAAGGCCATCTCTTGTATTTTGATCTGAGACGTTCTCAACACCACATCAAGAAAATCTCACATCAAGAGATTTAAGAATGGTGATGAGTTTTATAACCGAAATACTTTGAGAAGAGTTTGTAAATGCTTTGTATGAGTACCGTATGAATTGGAATTTTCCATCAATCGTTGGTTATTTACAATGCGCATCCAATGCATAGTCTGAGATCAGAGTAAAAATAGTTACAAATGCTTTATTGTGTTAACTTTTGTAGTGTGATGTTCAATGCCGAGATTTGAAATGATCAATTTCAATGAAATTTTGATTCGTCAATTTTTCAAAATTGTAGACTAACAATCCAAAAGGGTACTCATGGCGATGGGCGAATGGCTCGAATATCGGTTATACCGCCTGGTATTCCACACCACAGCTGACAAGGTACGTTTTGATTGACTGTCGGGATAGCAATGCAGAAGGAAAGAATTAATAAACACAATGCATTCGTTTAATTAACATTTTAAGCATAACAGATCCATTTAGAGTATTGGAATGAGATATTGACGAAATTTGCTGAGTTAATAACCCCAAAATTTGAGCCAAAAAGCAGACCCAGTTTTCAATGTTTTGTTGGAAGTTTTGGATAATATTACTGTTC
Organism: Prostheceraeus crozeri; assembly: GCA_907163375.1. Taxonomy (NCBI): domain Eukaryota; kingdom Metazoa; phylum Platyhelminthes; order Polycladida; family Euryleptidae; genus Prostheceraeus; species Prostheceraeus crozeri. Next base: position 703,626 of record CAJQUW010015046.1, read on the forward strand.
AGGAATTTTCCTTCGCAATCAACTTTGATCCCTTTGATGTTAGTTGTTATAAGATGTTGCATAGAACATTCATTCTAAAGTTTCATCCACTTGAATACTAAAAATTCATGTCTCGAAGTGACCGTGTATGTAAACACATGGATAATTTGTAGAAATTCACTTTTTATTCAAATATGACCAAAATCTACAGTTCCTACATTCTACCAAAATCTGTAGTTTAGACATCAGGAACACAGTCTCCTCAAAAAAAGTGAATCCTATTGAAGAATTTTCATTGTTTGATATAACACAATGTACAACAATCATAAACAGCATCTGTTATTGCAATAATCTATTATTTAAGAAGATATCTATGCCTACATTCATTCAAATTCATTTTTCCTGATTCATTTCTTCAGAGAATGTATGAAATCTTATCACCTATTACATATCAATGAAAAATCCAACGAATTTGAAATGTGAAATCAAAAAGCAAAAGTGACTGTCACCTTCGGAGAAAACATGTGCGAATTGTTGATGCCTCACTGCCTCATGGAAGTTGAAGTGCCTCGAAGATTTGCACTGATTTCATTTGCCGAAGTGTCATTCTATTTCATATTGTTTCCTCTAATAGCAACAGCAACATTTCCGTCGTTTCACTTTGCTTAAGAGGCAGATACAATGCAAACTGTAGGGTATGAAAGCTGGCTGATTTTGACTACGAAACCGATGTACAAAACAGATAAACAAAATGTACGAAACCGCTATTGTTCGTGCTCATACACTACGAAAGCGACTGCCTTTCCTATTGGAAGATATGATGATATAATCCAATAGGAAAGGCAATCTCTTTCGTAGTGTATGAGCACGAACGATGTCACTTTCGTACATTTTGTCTAACTCGTTTCGTACATCGCTTTCGTAAGCAGCCTTGGTATTGAACAGTTTACAGTGTGGGGTTGAGCCTACTCCATAGGCAGCTTCTGAATTCCTCCAAAATTATCAAGTTACATTAAATTAACGGATTCTTTACTTCCGAAGATCACATACATCACAGAACTGGATTCCATCTTCTGCATTTATTCTGTAGTGGCACTGAGGACACCACATGCGCACGTAGTCGGAGAGCGGGAGGTGTTGGTGATTCATGGGATGCGACACAGTGTACAGAAAAATATTCCTGCATTTGTTCTAAGGAAGAAGGTAAGTTCCTACTACCTTATGACTTGAATGCAACGAATTCATAAAAATGATAACACAGAAATAATCGGCATTCTGTGATGAAGGCAGTGTTGGTCACTTGCGTCGCAATTTCTTTAAATCAGGTTGCGATTGCGGTCGAAAATCCGCCGTAATCGCAACTTTTTGCATGAACATTTAAACTACATGTTTTACAGCAAAACTTATTTTCTCGTTTTCGTCAAAGACTATAAATCTATTTGAAGCTTTTCGCAATGAGAGCTGAGTCGCTTTTAAGCATCTTGAGATTGATGTTCTCATTATTCGTGCAAATTCACGCGCATTTTTCCTGTGCCACCAAATGCAAGTTGGATGGTCGAGTTCGCCTTGACACGTATGGTGACGTTTGAAGAAAACAATAATAGACCACGATACTATTTGCCGATTGACGAATCATAGCTTCACCTTCAAGTGCGCGTGCGCCATCAATATCGAGTAATTTTGTAGTCCTGTATTAGCTTGCAGACTGTAAAAACTGCTATACAGTAGATGCTGCGATTGCTAAGGTTGTGGTAAACTTTCTCATAAAGTAATAACCAATGGAGCTTGAGTGGATATGAAATGATACGAGTCCCCTGCATTCGTTCTCGGATAGTAAGTAGACCTACATATGAAGCATGCTACCTAAAGTAGGTAGGCATATATTACATGAGAATGTGTCTCTCACACTAGACTTTATACTCTGCTTATGATCGTTGTCTCCAGCGCTGACGTTTATATAAATTTGCGGCTGCCACCACAATTTTGATAATTTTAAGTTGCGATTGCAGTTGCGGTACAATTTTTATAGTTGCGTGCCCAACAGTGGATAAAGGACTAGAACAGACACTGAAAATAAAATTTCCACCGTGGACACGCGTTGGACAGCTAAACAAAGACTGCTTCCAATGACTGACAATGAGTAGGTGCCGTTCCCTTGCATGCATTCACATGTCTTGTTCGAATACCTTTAATTTTATTATATATAAATAATATTGTATATTATCAATATATTATTAATATTATATATATATATATATATATATATATATATATATACTCGTTTACTATATACCATTTACTCGCTTTTACAGCAATTCCAAAAATCATAAATTTTAAAATTGATTATTAAATATCTCCCGAAACAACTGATTTCAAGACTCATTCATCTTTCGTCTGAAAAATGAGCCGGAAAATAATTTGCGATTAAATGTCAGTGCTCAAAATAGCAGACCAGAGAGCAGTAGAATCGGAGTGTACTGGCCTGTTCCTTACATGGAACATAATTACAAAATGATGAAAGATCTGACTGATTGATGAAATCAATAGAAATTCTCTTTATGTATGGAATTCAGTTAGGAACAAGGAACCTATTATGACAGCGTTGAAACCCAATATTATCAACATGCATTCTGGTGACCGTTATGCTGTTGTCCAATTACAATATGTTGTCCAATGAAAGGATCAGTGCCACTTATTGAACTTGTAAATGGTCTCGCAGTTTGACGTCTGTACATGTACTGCAAATATGCAGATTTCTATAGGTGGACATTATTCTGGCTGTGAAGTTGTGTGGCAGGAGATCGGCAGAACTGATCACATCGATAAAATTTTGTATATATGTATGTCTTCTTTGCATTGTCTACAATTTGTCCAGTCTGCTGAAATAAATAACTTACATGCACCATCTTAAGACAATGGATGATCTTTAACTAAGGCAGGTTTGATCATATTTAATATGTTCTCGTTTATGAGATGTTCGTGTTTTTCTAATTCTGATTATTTGTGGAAGTAATTCTCAGCAAGTCATCGATGAATAAAAAATCAATTTTTCATTTTTATGAGACGCCTATGACTTTGACTTTCGCTCCATAAATAGCGATTGACTCATCACTGCTCGTTGTTGGAAAAATGCATTGGAGTCAATTTTGTTAGGAAGCATTTTTGAGTGAGACACCGATTTATTAGAGAGGATAAAAGGATATTATAAACAGTCCTACAAGCATTATCAATTTGCATAATCAAATAATTTTGATGGAACTGTGGCAGTATCGCATGCACCTAAATCAGATGTTGATTTCTACAATTGCCGATTTTCATCAAATTCAAATACATGACAAGAGTTGCAATCAGACCATTTTTCCTTCAGGCCTTGCCTGTCTTGGTCCATTCCAGAATTCCTGCAGCCGGTTGAATCACAATGAAAGTTATTTTGGAAGAATTATGGTTGCTGAACAGGGACAATTAGAATGAAGTTGTCTCTGTTGCTGATGCTTTGTTATTTTTATTCCACACAAGCTTTCGAAGATACCAGCAAAGTCGGAATACCTTGTGTAACACAAACATAATGAACCACATTAATGTACAGACTGCACATGGTATGATGAAAATTCGATGGCCTGTATCCTTCAATGATTGTTTCGTCAGTAGAACAACAGTCGACCGCTTCTCGTGTTAGTGATGAAATTACTAAAAGATGAATGAATAGGTTTGTTGAATCGAATTCATCGTAGAATGTAACTCTACAGGCGGCGATGTGTGACCAAAATGATGCTATAACACGCACGCCCCTGGCTGGTGTCCAAAGCTGACGGCCTGTTGTTTGAAAAGACGGTGTGCCACCTCTATGGTGTGCGCAATTTCATTACGTCATATGAGACGAAACTATTCCCTTGGAGGAAGTGAAACCTGGAACAATGTGTTTAATTTTGTCGTACACATAACAATGTGGAAATAGAAAATAACAATGGCCACCATAGTGCTAAGCACTAAAACTGAGACCGCACATGGAAAATAATATTTCTTCATTTGAATCCATTCATTTCGTTTCCGCAAGTTTTATGCTGCGACTTTATGGCATTCAACGTTTTTTCCTCCTCATCCACATTTGATTTGTTAAGTTAACGGAGGGAATAACCACGGTTTGACGATGTTGTTTATTCTGTTCACCGTCTACAAGTTTCGACCGTTACTTCGGTCCTGGTCACGCCAGCTGACGTATCAAGACAGCCCTGAGCACATTTCACATAAGCGAGAGATAAAACACTCAATCTATTGGCTGACAGAGCACTCAATAGGTAATGATGCGCTTGGGATGATGATGATAATAATAATAATGATAATGGATGTATATTGTTGCCAAATGAAAAATCGATGCATTACACCAAGTCAAGTAGACTAAGTGGGTGCAAATAACTATAGAAGTTAAGCAAACAGAGGTTACATACAGTGTACTGGTACAGTAAATTCAATCATTCAGGAATTATTAAAGTACTATGCCCAGAGTCATAATTTTTGGCATGGAATGTCCTCAGGTCATTTCTTATGATGCCTATGCACACATGTCTATAGATCTAAATACATTCATATTTGGCGAGCTCTTATGTACATTGATCAGATAATGACCTGAATACATTTCCATGTCAAAAATTAGGACTCTAGACTTAATACTTTCCAGTTGACAAGCGAAAATATAGAAAATTTCATTTTAGCCAAAAACTACAATCTGCGTCCCACATCTGTGGATTTACATGTGTTTTTCTTTGATCCTGTCTGACAAGTAGAGGAACTCACTAGAGTTCGGCAGACGTGCCGATTGGTAGTAGGCATAGGGCGTACATCATTCTGTGAAAGTCTCATTTTGGGCCTCGTTCCCTGCAGAAACTCGATCTGGCTTCCGGACTAAATCAACCAGAACATGATATCGGACGTGACAGATCATATATGATCTTCTGATACTGCCAATTCCTAGAACCTTAGGTACAGCATCTGTCGAAGTTGAGGCAAGGGACATAAGCAGTCCTTCCGACACTCAGCATCACAGATCGCACGATGAATATGTTTTTGAAATATATCGAGCCTGGTGGAGTCCTATACAGACATAGTTAAAAACAGGGAGCACAATACTCAATACAAGAACGTATCAGAGAGATATATGTCTTAGTACGTCAAGAGGATGAGTCATACATAATCACAATGTTGGGTTTCCTATTTGTGACTTCACTCTGTCATCACATTCATCCCATCTGTAGACACAGAATGCTTATTGCGATCCCCACATGTAGACAAATCCTGTACATTTTCGTTTCCCACATATGAGTATGCTACCCACATAGACATAAATGTTTCACACATACCCCACGCCATATTATCCGTTCAAGCGGGTCATAGACCTTCTAAAAGATGTAGGTCTGAAACTTTTGACTTATCCACACATCTGTCACAAATTATGTCGTGCAGGCTTCCTCAAGGCGGTCAAAACCTATTCACTAATCCAGAAATGCCGCTGATACTTTGTCTCCCATGCTCGAAGAATTTATCCCTCAAATATGACTTCGTAGAAGTAGAGAGCTGATCAATCTCATCGCTCCTCAAGCATTCAGTAACTGATGTTTTCTGTGCCTTATTGCAGGTCAATGCGCTCCGGGTTGGCAACAAAAAAATGGCAAATGCTATTTAGCTGGCTCCAAGAAGTTGCCATGGAGCAATGCTCGTGAAGAATGTAACTTGATGGGCGCAGAACTAATTAACGTACGGACGTAAGTATTACAGGTTCAACTGATTTAGTTTTAGATGCATTAGTTTATGAATTTTGAGGCTTTTCTTCCGATTCTTAATTGTCACATTGGCCATTTTTAAGCATTAAATAAGGAAGAAAGGACTTGTAGGCCTACATAAAAAAAACAATGATACTATACGTGGACATGCGATGTCATGATTTCCAGTTGTTGATAGTTGTTCGGCCCGATGCCTCACCAGTGTACTTCGTTAAGAAATAGCTTTTTTGCAATTAGCCGTGGTTTTGCAAGCAATTTTCGCGGTTTTTCAAGTAATTGAACCAATTTTCAAATATATGTCGTACTTTAGAAACATTTGTCGAGGCTTCACAAACAATTGACATAATTTTTAAACATTGGACGTGCCTTTTCAAATAATTCTCGCGATTTTGAAAGCTGGTGTCTTCCCCTAATTTCTAGAAAACCTTCTAGTATATTTTTAGGGGGAAAGCAATTAGCAACCATTGCACTAATTATGTGGAAAACATGCATTTCCTGTCACGATTTTAAATGACCGGAAGCTTATACGTTGAGTTATCCATTGGTCCAAGCTGATCGAGCAAAATATGTTGCAACTGCATTATTGCGATTTGCATGATTATACGTGAGAAATTCGCTACAAAATCCCGTCTGTATGGACGTGATGTTGATTGAGGACTTTCTTACACCTATCTTTCAAGAATCTTACACATACACATCAAGAATCTTACACATCTGTATAATGATTAAATTTTCCAATTACCTGAATTAAATCAGGATAATCAAGTTTACAAAATATTTGAAAATCTGGAATATTGTTTGCAAAAGTGCGACCAAGCGCGTTTTTTCATTCTGTATAACTCAAATCCTGTAATAGTGTGTGTGAAGTTGGCGGAAACACCCAGTCAAACAGCGTTTTTATTGCAGCGTGATCCTATTCTAAACAACTTCGACTTTATCAATTTCAGCCTCCTGATCACAAATTGCACTCTGATTCCAAATCGCAGCAGTTTTATGAGAAATTTTCAATTTTAAGAAATTTTAAGGTTCCGCAGTGACGTTTTAGAACGAATTTCTTTTCTTTCTGATAGGCACAGTAAATCAAGTTTATTTTGTACTTACCTGATTCAATTTGTTGCGCTGCTGAAAAATGTATACTTCATTTTTTCACAACAATGCCGTTTAGAAGCGGCTATATCGCAACATGTTTATATACATTTGTACATTCATGCAATGTGCATACAACATATTTATGTACGTGTGTGAAGTTAGCGGAACTACACAACGAAACCATGTTCACAGCAGTTTCTACTGTGTCAATTTCAGCCTCCTGACATGTCTTAAATGTCTAACATCACGGAATCTTATTCAAAGTGATACTTTATGAGGTTGTAGCTATGAATTAGTAACTCACTACTATTTAAAAACTGTAACAAGTTGAATATGTTTGATTTCTGCTGTACACAACTGAAACGATTACTCATCCTGCAGGTGAACAACAATATCATCAATGAGTCGCTTTCCGTGACCTTTGCATAGTTGCAGATATTGTTGAAAATTTGCAGCTTCTGCATTTTGTGAATTTATGATCATTAAACCTCATTGATTAATGCTGTAACAAAATCTGTTGCACAACTCGATCATTTCAATTTCATGATGTAACGGATTGACTGACATTGTTGGCTTTCAGGAGCGATACTCAGGAGTTGGTGCGATCACTTATTGATACTTTCGCTTCATCAGGAATTGATTACGTATGGATGGGGATGTGGCGTAAGTACTTCATTTATCTGTGTCAATATGATATGAACTGGTCACCCTTGCTACCGATTTCATCAAAATTATTTGCATATGAGAAGTACTGATTCATTGATTTAAACATGCTGACTAAATTTGATCATTTTCAAAATAGAAATTCGGCACTGTACATAATTTAAGGGACTTACATGGAAAGGCGAGTATTAGGAAGAGGACATGTGCATTAAAAACACTGCTACTACGTGGATATGCGTTGACATGACAACAATGATAGTGCTTAAACCATGGCAATTGTTTTGTTCTCGGAAATTCTAAGCTACATTACACTTTCCGACCGTAAAGTGAGAGCAGGGTAAGGAAAGAAGAGCAACACTAGTTCCTTACCAGTGTATTTCGTAAAAATTCACGGTTTTTAAATAGAAATCATGTAAAATACCGTAAAACCTCTATTTGAACGGCATGCCGCTCTATTTTTCAAGCCTTTCCACGCACTGCCGTTTAACCGTTCTTAAACAAAATTTAGAGAATGCCGTTCTATTTTTCGACTAGCTGATCAGAATTTAGAGATGAAATTTTCAATAATTTTTATCTTAAATCTGTAAATTTTATAGATGAAAAGCGAAAACATGTAACATAAGAACTCTGCATATATCTATTTGACAAAAGTTAACAAACACAGGTTACCGGTAATCACTGGTTAGAAATCACAAACTCACTAGTGAAAATCAAGTGACACGTCGCTGTTGTAGCTGTCCTCGTCATTCGCATCACCTTCAGCATCATCGTCAAAGTTCTGATTGATTCCACGTTCGACACCAGCATTGTCTCGGGCTTGCCGGAGAAGTTGCAAACCAGTCTGAATTGGACCGTCCGAGTCTGGCTTGAAACAATGGATCTGGCAATCCTCCGAGCCGTCGAGAGCGTTGGTCAGTCCGCATCCTTTGAATGACTTGATGATCAGATCCTTCAGCAGCTGATACCAGGCATCGACAATCCATTTCAAGTATACTTCCATTGATGGCGCTCGCATGTTGCCGGATTTGGTGTATAGCTCTTCTCACCGTGCAACATCCAATTCTTGTAGAACTGTCTGACTTTGGCCTTGAATGGGGCATTCCAGTATGTCGGGGGCCTGTATGAACTTGGTGCACCCGCCTGGAATCACGGCCACGTCAATCTGTAGTTTCTTCCATTGCTTCTTGGTGGTATCACTAATGTGACAACGGTATCAGTCCCAGGCCAGCAGGCGCTTGCCAAATATTGAAGAACCGATGATATTCTGTAGAAACTCAGAAGTCAGATCGTCATTGAACAACGATGCAACTCCATTGAATGGGACTTCCCAGCCTCTAAAAATAGCTCCGTAGCATTCTACAAACTATTTTCCTGTTTTACACGTTTTGCAGAAGATTATTTCAGTCATGTAATTGATGTAGGAGATGAATTTATCAAAGTGTCGTTAAATTAGAGGTGACGTTCAATTAGAGGGTACCATTCAAATTTTCAACTCCTCCTCTAGACTGCCGTTATATTAGAGATATTAGAGGTGACGTTCAAATAGAGGTTTTACGGTAGCTTTCAATCTGCCAACTAGCGGCAAGAATATTCAATTATTGCATGTTTCACCAATGTGATTCTTCTTAAGATTTCGCAACACTGACATAGATATACGCCTGTCCAATCTAGTAGTCTCACTATCTCGAACAGATGAAAAGAAGGATTTCTATGATTCTAGATATGTTGGATGCAAATTTGTGATTCGCAAACCTGAAATGTATGAAGTGGTTCATCCTTGATTGAATCCGGAGATGTGTAGAAAAGCTGTGAAAGACAGTAAAGCGTCAAAATGAACCAAGAGCTATCAAAACTCATGGCGATGAAATCAATTAATTTCATGCTGCCAAAGCAATCAATCAATAACAAAAATTATAGGCGTGATGAGACGATTTTCATCCGCCGTCTTCTGCCTTCGCCTTCCATCGTCCATCTTCCATCTTCACCTACCGCAGTCACACTAGGGAAATCCATTTCCGATGCAGTCATCGCTATTCTTCACTGTTAACCGTTGCTATGACTACTGTCTAAGTTCTTCTCTCCCTCATCGTTGTCCTCTTCGACATGGTGAACAAAGAGCTGAGCATGAGAAGCAAACAACTTACAAGAAGGAATTCAGCTACGTGAAAGAGCTGTTTTCTGATACATTGCTTCTCTTTGCAAATCACAGTTTCTTAAATCTTCCCTCAGACGTCACTTCATGACGTTCATGTTGTTCTAATATTAGAACAGTCTCGCGGCTGATGCCTGATGGCTTATGGAAATGAACTTAATCAGCCGCATAATTTCATGCCTTATGACTTTTCCTGTGTGACAGCGTGATGGACGATGGACGATGGACGATGGAAGATGACTTATGACTCTATGCGTGATAGGTAGTATTTTTTTCTACATGCAATCAAAGGGAAATCCCAAATGGAAGATGGAAGGCGCCATATTCTGTGTGACAGCGGCCAAAGTCTGCTATCAGTTGGAAATTGAAACAATAGTTGCAATTACGTTGTGATGGGATTCAATTTTCTACTAGGCCTATTTTACCCGGGGAAGGAAGGCTTCTTAAGCCTTTGCACATTTTTCGATATTGCCAAGAAACTGTAATAACTAAGACTCAAATTGTGACTTTTTGTTTCTGAAAAATTCTGATAACCAATTCAAATTTTATCAAATTTGGCTGATAGGAACATCAAGAGTTCTGCCGTTTTCTAAAAATACACATCGAAGTTTCTGTTTTCAAGTAATTTACTGACAAAGAACATAAAGAATTCACACATTTATCTACAATTGCATCTATGTAAATTGTTACATGAATAATAACAAAAGCAAATAGACGCTGTTCACAGAAGCGCTAGAATTAGTGATGTGAGTTTAATGCTGCAACACAGAGATAGACTCATTTCCGTGTGGGTTGGTCTAGACACAATCCTATATCAGCCATTGTATGCAAGCGATAGAGATTGACATAAATATTCGTCTCTCTTTGGTTTGTGTGATTGGCCAAGCGTGCACATTGCATATGCAGCACATGGGGCTGTTCATTAGCTAAAATTCTGCCGGCTGAATACTAAATCGATTTAAGTTTCTTCCGGTAAATAGTTTTTGAACGACAGTATAATGCCGAAATCGACTGAAAATTCAGCCGGCAGAATTTTAGTTGATGAACAGCCCCTTTATCAGAGTCCGACATAAGTTTTATACTTCAAAATATCAATTTCTATGTCTCCGAATAGCCTAATATTCGATGGAATTACTTTGTTATGCTTCCATTGAATGGCTGCCCTCTACTTGTTGAATTTTCCTGAAGAACCATGAGTTAATCCGGCGGACAAAGCTTCTCCATTTTATCTGTTTTGCACTGATGTTGTGCTTTAATCAATCTTACAACTTACGAATCGATGAGTGCGTGCCAAAACAGAAAAAACATTCAGCTTCGGCTGGCTACCCCTAATCACGGATCTAATCGGAGCTTACACATGCACATAGCTAGATATCTCACTCATCACTCTCTGTCCAATAACCTATTTCGCCAAGGTCTCATAGCAACAGGTGGACCTATACTCTTCCAGTTAGCGGCACGATGTGTGGCACGAGTTTCTAATTGTCAAATATCGAGAGCCAAATGACATCTAAGTTATAATCGGGCACGAAGAATAGCGATGATAAAGTGCGTCGCCAAATAAATTAAAACTTCATTCATATTTCTCATGTCAACAAAAACGTGAAGTGTTCTTTCGATCCGATCAACTATTATCCTCGTACACGTAGAGGTTGACAGATTTAACGGACACAAAAACTTAATACTTAGTTACATGTGCAATACTAGATACAATCTTGTATCACTGTTCTGCCATGTTTTCATTCTAAGCTACTCACTGCAGAGTTCTTCGAAAAGTGGAAGTGAACGGAACCTCAGAGTCGAGAGTATTTCATAATGAAAGTTGCAGAAATTTTGGTTGAGGTTATGGACACTCATTAAATCTATGCGCTGCCTAACCCTTCACCAATACCGTCTTGAACCAGTTGTTTCAAAAAGATGTCAATGGTCCTACACCAAGTGGAGCTCGAAAATACCAAACATAATCATCCTGGTACAAAACATTGAGATGCAGATATTCCCATTAGAAAATGGATGTGTGCGCACATAACAATTCCAATTGAAACATTGTGTAGCATTATTTCGGTACTCATTTGCTAGTCAAGTTGTTGTCTTTGATTACATGAATGCTAGATATAGACCTAATGACATCGGCATACAAAATTTCAAAAAATCAAAATTTCTATTTCAAATAAGCCTACTTTTGTCCGGACTTGTAGCAACTCAAATTATGGGTAGTTCTTTCTCCTGCGACTCAATAAAACCTTTCTTTTGAATTTACAATTTTGTAAAAACTTCGTATAATGGGGAATTCGTTATACCAGTAGGCCGACGGTAGAAAACTAAGTAGCTGCATGTACCAATCTCCAAGTGAACATTATATGATGAAAATCTAAGCTGATATATCAATGAAATCAATGTTTGTGTATTGAGACCTTTAATCAATTATGAACCAATGGAAATATGCAAAGACTACATATGTAGTCTGGTGGGCGGAATAGGCAGAGAGATTTGCGGGCTGATGAAGATTAAGTTATTGTCGTTGATTATCATGTCAAAGAGCTGTAAAGGAATATTTTGAGACAACTTGCGGTCGTGGCATCGTTCCACTGAATAAAGTCAATTGGACCGGAAGGCCTAGGGCAAAAGGTTGGACAGAAGGCATCATGTGAAATTGCTGTCATTGCTAGTTTAGTGTCATTCGAGATCTAGGGAATACTTTGAGGCGATTTGTAGCCATTGTTTCATTGAATAAATTCAATTGATGTCATGTACGTAAGGGAACAAAAGGGGTCACGGAATTGGGTGCAGTCCGGCAGCAATACATATTCACGAAGTCATTCTGTAATCACACCTCCAAATACTCAAGCTTTCTGCCCTCTTTCCATAGGATAAATGCTCTGGGATGCCACTCTAAAAATGAATATCATCTAAACAAACAAGTATTCAAAACTGATTGCCAAAGATCGCGCTGGATTAAATATGTCACGCATGACATGGAACATCTGTGCAAGTGTGCAGAGATTGTAATCATGATCTCTGATGATTTCTTATAATGTCCTTGCTGTAGAGCACAGCGGTTGTTGTCGCGATGGCCGAGTGGTTAAGGCGTTGGACTCGAAATCCAATGGGGTTTCCCCGCGCAGGTTCGAATCCTGCTCGCGACGTCATTATTTTCAAAATGGAATCCTCATTTTTACATAATGACAACCTTATCGCCAACAGTGTAAGTTGCGCGATACGAAAAACCTATGACGCTATCTGTGGTGGAAATTAATTGCTGTCAATCTTTGCCGTTTATATCAATATCATCAAATATTTTGTGATTTATTTGTTAAATGAGGAAAATTCGATCACAAGCTTTAATTGTCAAAGTGTTTTATAATCAACTGCTTTCATTCAATTACTATACAGTGTCCATTTTTCTCATTTAGAGCAATTAAAGATGTCATTAATTGCCAATTTCATGCAATTTGATGTTGATAGTGAGTGAATTCATGCCAGAATGATTATATTCTGTTATTAATGCAGCAACTGAAATGTGAAAGATACAAGAGTGATTTTGACCTTTAATGATGAAGTTAATTAGACTTCTCGTGATGTCATCCAGGCACCGATATTGTGTTATTATAATTTGTAATTGAAGCATGATGTAATGGAAAACGAAATTAAGGCTGCAAAAACTTAGAAACTTTCAGTATTTCATTATTACTAAAAACGCAAGGTACTTCATTGCCTTTTTGCAGTCTTTGTCGGAGTCAAAACTTGATAATTCACCGAGATTGGCACTGACACACAACAATCAGATTTGTAATTGTAATAAAGATTTTGAGAATGAAATTTGTAATGTGTAATTGCGAGAGAAGAATTGACATTGAAAAGAAATCGCATAGAGTAAGTATTAAATTCCCAATGTGCATACAGTTTCGATTTCATTAAATGAACATTAGTCGAGACCCATCACCTCCTGTGAGATGTGTAAAGTTTTACACTTCCGGAGAAATTTGCACGAATTTGACAGATCATGATAGCAATACAGAACAAATAATAGTATTCCACAAATCCTACATGTCATGATAACTTGGAGAGGCAATATAGTTTGCTAAATTAGCAATTAGATGGGTTACCATTACTAAAAGCTCAGCTTTATAGCAAGATTAGTTTCCTAAGTATGTTCATATCATGCCACTGAACAGCAAAACATCGTAATCAAAGAAACCGATCACAATGAACTCAAAAAGATGTAAATGGGTCCACATTACAATTCAGATTCAAGAAATGACGCCATGTGAATCATGAAATCATGGTGCTGAAAATTGAATTAAAAGCGTGACATAAAAACAGCCAAGAAGCTCTCAACAGCATCTCACCTTTTTTTTTACGACTTGCAGGGACTTATATTGTAGAGCAGTTAATGAAATTCCCTTGATGATAAGATTGATTTCCGCTTAATTATGATGCCTTGTTAACAAATATCATTCCTCTTGACATCCAACGTGTTTCATACTACCTATAAAGCGGCTTCATCTCGGTAGTATATAAACACAGGAATGAATTGCGAAAATTTATCTTTTTAAAAACCGCTCAAATAATTTCTTGGACCGCAGTCCTGAACGTAATCTCCGCAAAAATCTGTTTTTCACTGCATACAGATGCTTTTTTAGTCGATACTCTACCTATTATAATATTTACTCTATGAGAAATCAGTGCAATTGATCCATGCCTGATGTTATCCTTGATCCTAACTTAAGTGGAAAACGGCGGTGATCAACTATTGAGTGCCGGATCTACACGGATCCCGACCAGATTGGAAACCGGGTTTGGGTCCTGTAATTGTAGAAACGCACCTTGTCTGAGCCGATTTTTAAGATGATCGTCTTTGACTCTCTCTTAAGCTTGCAATTTCTTCATAGCCTGCAGAGTTGATGAACAATCAATTATAACTTGCTCGGTTTGTAATCATGTCTATCATGCCGCGCGCTAGTACAGTAGGATGCGTTCTAATATTGTCTCCGAGGGATCGTAGCTCTGCTGGTCCATTCATATTTCTGCATCAATAAAAGAACAGGACTTATTAGAAATTTAATACAAAATTATTTTTGGACCGTTTTGCATTATATTTTGAAAAATAAAACGCCCTGCCCTGGAATACGCGGGACTTGGGTCGTCAAGGTGAGAAGTTCACCACAAGATCAAAGTGACATTGCATCTTGTCTTCGACGTCAAAAGCACCTGACATAGAATAAGTATATTAGGTAGAGTAACAACTCAGCATTAAATCCCTGATTTGTATAGTTTCGATTTTATTAGATGAACTCGAGTTGAGAGCCAGCACCAAATGTGACATAAGCAAATTTTTACACGTTTGGAGAAATCTACACGGATTTGATTGATCATGATACAGAAGCAATACAGAAGGAATAGTAGTATTTCACAAATCCTCCGCATGCTCCGTGTCATGTCAACCTTGTAGAAGTGATAGTTTATTAAATTAGCAATTCGATAGGTTACTATGACTTCAATGCTCAGCCTTATTAATTAGAGCACCAGCATTTTCGTAAGCATGATCATATCACAAAACCTCCCACTGAAACAGCAAGATATCATAATCAAAGACAACGCTCATAATTAACTTTAAAAGATCTAAATGGCAGGGATGCGGAGTCCTATCATTTTGATAGGACTCCGTCTCCGACTACGGGTGTCAAGTGTATAAAGCCTTTTTTGAAAAATTAACTGGTAACCTACATCATAGATCATTAGGCTTACCTGAGCCTATTATTAGTGATAATTGCTGTATCAATTATTAATCATTTTCGATGAAAGTTGATCAAGTGTCGCTTTAAGTTGGATGCACACGACTCGACTCCTCCCATCTTGTTGATGTGTTCTTCACACGTTTTTTCTCCAGTCTCTACCAGGCACGAAAATCCCCATCTTTCTCCAAAAAATATCAGCACACTTTCGATTTTGATATGCGCTTTGGAGGAGAGATCATACACGACTAACGTTTGGGTAGGAGGTAATGTTCTCAAACAAACTAGCATTGTTTTTGTTTCTGATGTGATCTTTGGTGCGTAGGTGTGATCGAGGCTAGGAAGGCAATTGTCTTCTCTACTAAATTACCGAGTGAAAAGACAATCCTTTTTTCACTATCACGGTTCATTCCGTCAACTACTACAAGCTTTTCATACAGCAGTGTCTCTGCCATTTTGTTTGATGAAGAAAGTTGACATCAAGACAGTGACAGCTATGTACGAGGATAAATAATTTGTTTGTATTATGCTTCGGGTCTAGTTATAGGCCGGAGTCCGGAGTCCTATCATTTGATAGGACTCCGGGACTCCGACTCTGCATCCCTGCTAAATGGGTCCGTAATGTTGTTCAGATTCAAGAAATTAAGCATAATTATACTTTACAAAATCATGCCGATGAAAATTGAATTAAAAACTTGTAATTTCAGCCAAGAGGTGCAATAAAATATCAACCTTTCCATGAATACTTGTATTATATTGCGGTTCATGACATTTTCTTGATAATCAACTTAATTTCCGCTTAATTACGTGGTACTTGGTAATAAATATTCATTTTTTTGATGCCTATTAAGTTTCATACTGCCTATATAGTGGTTTCGCGTCGCTAGTAGGCCTATATGAACACGAATAATTTACAATATTTGGATTCTTAAAAGTGATCAAATATTACTTTAGACCACAGGAACGCAATCTTCGTAAAAAACTGAATCTTTTGATATAAAAATGTTCGCTGTATGCTGACAATTTTTTGAGTCGACACTCCGCCTACTATATACTTACTCAATGGTACCTGAGTTCAACCTTGGGATACGTTGCAGGAAGAAATTGCTGGAAGCTTTGGTGCGTGTTCGTTTCAACATAACTTTACTTCTTGTGAACTTTTCTATGAACCTGAAAAGAGTTACTAATGAAGCAGCATTGCTCCTTATTCTACTTAGTTATGATTCAGAGATCTTCAAAGATTTCCAGAAGGATTTACTCGATCATTTCCTCATGCTCGAAACAATGATCACTGCTAACTTCTGTCAAATCTATAAATTCATTTTCTACTGGAAGAATGAGAAAGATATACATTAAGGACTGCTTTCACTGGCAGTTCATGTGCTGTGCACAATCACGTGACGGCGTGTCACTCGTCTGCTGAAAATTGCAGCGACTGCCAGTGTAAAGTAAGCTTAACACGCGCATTGCAGCAGCAGCTCGTATCAGCAAGCCTCAAAGGTCAGATTGCAGACAGTCCTGTCCAGTGAAAAATACGCATCATTGAACCAATTTTCCTCCATGATAAATTGGTCAAATGGAAATATTATTCACAACGTTCGGCTCTTCACAGTCTGAATTTACTGACTGTATGCGTTTCATGTGGTGTCAATGTTCTAGTTCGTACACAGAATTAGATTCATCTGCGCGCGCTTCGGTTTCCTAGAAATGAAGGGTTATATGCAGCCTTAATATCGAAATGGCACATCACGGAATCAGACAACTTGCTCCTTCTCGAATGGATAATTCGTGTATCGCTTGCTATTGGAAATGGCAACAATAAGCTGTCAGCAGAGGACACCAGAGCAAACGAGAGATGCGTACTTGCAGTGATATCACTTCGCACACACCAAAACACGCATCGTCTAGCTAACATTCGATTCAGTGAATGCACCATGCAGTAAGGAATGGTGAGAAGACGATGGTGAAATCATCAAGTGAACTAATTTTCATACACCTGCTACTTTTTATAATAATGATCGGAGGGGCCAACATAATGGAGAAAACTTGTGCGCAATGATCTGAATTCTTCGAATCTGAAGGAATTGTGGCAATCGAAGGACTTTGATGGAACTCACATTAATCCGCAAGCGACGCACGACTTTTTTCCTATCTCTGTAAGGTATTAGTAATTCCTTTTTTGCCTACTTAATAGGTTCTTCGATGTGCCGGCGATTTCGAATTGATCACACTTCTAGCAAACCGAAGCAGATAAACAAAATATTTAATTCTGTGAATTCATTAGAATTCAGACTTGAATTTGCATTACGTTCAATTGAAAATTGATCTTCTTGCCGCTCGAGACTAGTTTTAGTTTTTGGCATGACCATTTGTACCGAGGAAAATCATCTCTAGACCCAAGCACGTAGACAAGACAATTGATCTCTGTGTGCTACAATTATTGGATTCCAAGTCTAAAAATGGACAGGTCAGCATGCCTGACAATATCTTTCGTGCATCATTTCCTTTGAATGAGCAGTTACTGGAACTTTTCTGAACGATCCTTAACTGAGATAGTAGCAAACTATACATACCGTACATCTGTTTTTGAAATCTCTATTTGAGTTGTATTCAGCTGCGTTTGACTATCTCAATACAATAAAACATACTCACACCATCGTCTTACAACCTTCTCTTGTGATACTGATCAAAACTAGAACATCTAACACAAATTGACACTAATTTTGAACAGATGCTCTAAGAATCAAATTATTCTTTTCAAAAGAGTTTGAATTCAAATATTAAACTGCGATTTACTGCAACAACATGACCCGAGTTAGTGAAAATTGATGTCATCATTGGAAATTGATTGTAAATGAATCATTGCCAATTTGTAAAGAACATTTTTAAAATTGAATTAACATACATGTATAGTATTAATGTGTCAAATATCTAGAACACCATTGCCATTACTCTAGATCTAAAAATAGAACTTCACGTGTTTTATGTACGGCATGCACATATAATTAAAAATCATTCAATTTTGATAAAAGTGGATATACTAGTCATAAGTAGTACGATGTGCAGTAACGTAATAATATAAATTAGTCCATGAGATGAGAATTGTCTGATAAGCAGGAAAGTTGCCGGATAATTCGTAGCATCAGTCAAAAATACTGATTTGGTTGATTAATTGTCTGGTAAATGGCTGCTTGCAGTTTTGATTCTATTAGTCTATTCTTTTATTTTGACTTCTATTACAATATAGTAAAGATAATTCATTCATTACTATTGTGTTGTCCCGTAATTTTGAGAATTGTTGAATCATCAGAACACCAACATTAGAAGAGACTCCGTTGCCTCCCCTGGGGAGGGGGGGGGGTCGAGGCTCAAAGTCGTACATGTAAAATAAGCGAGTTAAATTGCAATGTTCGCATACCACCTGGTCCTGTAACTTAGGGTCTAAAAGTACATAATGATCCCATGCGATTGCTCTTCTCAAAATTTCTGCAAACTCTTTTTCAGAAAAGGCTCCAGGAATGCCACTGGAATGGACGTTGGGCAGTCAGGTAGCCACTGGAAATTTCAACAATTGGGGAAACAAAGAGCCATCGATCAATGCTCTGACAACTAATTGCGGCAGAATTACTACCCGTAAGTGATCTACAAATTATGCAAAGCCAGTTTACACAAGAAAGCCTAGCTGTTCATATTTCATTTATTTTTGAAAATGTTTGCTGTCATACTTTCCCTATCACTGACCAATTTTCAATTTTCGGAGCAATTCGACCCGGAGAGGCCACAAATGTGACCAAATGAAAGAGGCGATCAACACGTGTCACTGAACGGTGCCTCTCTCGACCTCGTGAGATGCATAGACCACCTGCAGATTGTTATAAATATGCTTTTGAAAAAATTATTTTACTTCTGAAAATCGTGTCATAAACAATAGCAACCGCGTCTAGGCGACCTCGGACTTCGCGTTAGCATTTCGATTGCCTGCATTTTTCTTGGTGGTGTCAGGAGCAGGATGCATAGAAATACCTTCTCGACCTTTTTAAAAGCCAGAGGCACTGAATTGTGTCTCCGATATCTCCTGGACGCAGTTGGTAATTGTTTGTGTCAGCTGATCTTGTGCATGCTGTGGATACATGAACTTGGTGGCAACCCATTTTCTGGAAAATATTTATAAAAAATTGCATCTACCGGAAATCCATTTGACTGTGCATCTCCTTCGGAAATTTACCCGAAGCTCTCTTTTTTGTCAATTTCGCGCCACACGACATTAAAGATGTACATTGTGCTCGTAGACTTGTAGATGGCCGCCCAAGACCGTTTAGAAAAAACACAGACCGGAATTTCCAGGCCGGCTGAGTATGTTGGTTATTTCCTGTACAGTCGACCTGTACATTTCGTTCTGCTGCATCCGCTATGAATACTGCTGCGATGGATGAGATGCACTGTGAATTCATGCCTTCAAAGTTTATTAATTCTGGATGGGCCTGGTATGGGTTGATTAATTTGATGAATTTCAGCTCTTTTAAACTAAGCATGACCCGAAAGATGCATTTTTGGTTGCGCAATACGTATAACCATCGATAAGCATAATGAAAATCCTGTGATAGTTTTCGATAGTTTTGAATAATAGAAAGTTGCTTCAAGCTTCATTTCATACAAAAAATCCATCCAATTTCATAATTGATTTCTAAATATGTTCAGTTATTATAGCGGCACAAAATAGATAAGTAGACCTCGGAGGCCGCCAGATGTGACCCCAGGCCAGACGTTGCCGACCCGTGCGCTAAGCTAACGAGGAGATATTGAAACATGAGTAAAGTAAAATTAGAACATTGGATGTACATCCTCGGCCCTCCTTGTTTCCCCCAGAAACGCTTTCGTCAAAGCTCCGCCGAATCGGGCCCGGCCGGCCGATTTTGATTACGACGGCCCGGTCGCCAAAGTCTGCTCGGTGAGAACCCTGTTGGCCACGGCGCAATATTGGTTTCGAATTTGAAATTCATTCAACAAAATGACAACAGGAATAAAGCCAATAATAGTCACATAATATTAAACGTTCTGCCAATCTACTCACTCTTTATGCTGTCAGAAAAGAAGTCAATATCACGAAATGCTTGTTAGCAAATATTCATTCCTTTTGATATCCAACTTGTTACATGCTCCTTATATAGGGGTCTTCATGTTGGTAGTATTTAAAATTGCAAAAATTTATCTTCTTAAAAATTGCTCAAATAATTTTTTGGACTACGGGAACGTAATCTCCGTGAAAAACTGAATCTTTTCATACAAAACTTTTCACTGTATGCAGACACTTTTTTGAGGCGACACTCTACCTATATATACTTACTCTATGGTATTGGCAATGCACTCTTGTGAACAATAGTCAAAAAGAGTGCATGCAGCTGTTGTACAATATAATAGCTCTGATTCAACTCTGTTTCAACATGCATCGTTGAAATTCTTAGTGACCCTTTTCACAAATTTGACAACAAACGTGATATTATGATCAGAAGACAAGTTACAAGTAAAGAATGCACAAAGTTCTTTATTTAATCTTTGATTTGTACACTTTCAAAGGGAATCATCAATCGAACGTTCGAATATAATTTTCAGCTTCCGCTACAATGAGCAATTAGCTGAGTAATTGAATTCATTTAGAGATTCCATTTCTTCAACAAGCTCGACACACTGTCCACTTGGAAGCCAAAGCAATGACTCAAAGTCGATATCTTTAATATTCTTTTAATATTTTATTTTAGAGGATTTCTATAGTGGAAAGTATGCATAAATTGTGTCAACCTACTGTTATATGATATTTAAAGGACTTCAATGAATATTTTCCCCTCTTGGACATTACTGACAAATATCATCGATAAGGTTGATCCATACGTTTCCCTGAAAGCATCCAAGAAACTTATTGAGGGTGTTCAAATTATCCCCTTATTCTTATAATAAAAACTAAATGCTCTGGTTGCCTCAGCAGATACAGCAGAATACAGTATTCCCTGTTTATAACGTACACCTCTCTGCCAAGCAAATAAAGTAGCTATAGACAGGTGGTCGTTATTTGCAGGTAAACGTTCGACTACCTTTTTTATGTGACATATGACATTATAGTAATGCAATCATAAGCCTACGCGTACTGACAAGTCCAACGCAGCATGATTGCACGAATGATACTAGCTTTTATAGTTTCAGAGGCTATAAAAGTGTTTATTCAAAGGGCTTATTGCGCAAGGTTTAATGAAAATTTAGAAAACTGTATAGAAATATAACAATAATGTGATACACAAGCATAAGTATAAAGCACACGAAGAAATTTGATGATATATTGTATTAGGCACTGCATGTAGACATTATGTAAAAATATATGATTATACTACCTTCACAATAATGTAGAGTAAATTTAGAAGTAGGCCTATTACAGAATGGACATGCACTGTGTAGTAGTTATAGCCTACTCGATTGTGTGCACGTAACCAAGGTCTTTCAATTCTACAATATTTTGTGCAGCCTAATCGCCTCCAACAAGCTACAAGGGAAGATCAAACCAGTAAGGTGAGAGAGTTGAGACTCATGTATCTGTCAGAGATGAAAGTGAAAATGAGTAATTAAGATGCATAGCTGACAGCTGTTATGTAATATGACCATTGATGTTTGTCTGTTATTAATACATACAGTTAGCGAAACATCTGCACGGATTTATCGTTCCCCTGCAATCTGCGGTCGTAATAAACAGGGATCAGAGAACAATTTGTCAAATTACTGAGGTCGCGTTAGACAGGAAGTAACATCAAAAAGAAAAGCACCTATCTCCTAAATGCAATAAATTTGATATCATTAAATGGATTTCATTACATGTGACATCATATGCATTCCGTAATGAATTTATTTCTCTTTCAGGTGATTCCAATGGGAAATGGAGTATTGCTCCCAGATGCTCCGACAGCAATGGTTACATCTGTGAGATTCCATTACATAAGCAACCAGTCAGAGGAACAAGATCACCAGGTAGATGCAACCACATGTAGTAATCATATTGAACTGAATATCAGTTTTCATCGATAAATACTTTCACTATTTTTGCTCGATGACATTGAATTACGCTTTTTCTATACTGCCTGACATAAAAAAATGCTCCACTCAAATATATGAACTTTATTCCACTCACACTCATGAATTATAAGATAGCATTTTATATAAAACATTATATTTGAATAAATGGGAGATCAAAATAAATGATCATATGCATCTCTCACTTTCCGACCAAGTTCATCCCAAGCATGTTCGATCGGAGACAGGTCGGGGGAGCGTGAAGGCCAATGGAGGATGCGAATTCCAGATCTCACTATCGCTGTTGTTACACGATGAGCTCTGTGTGGTCGAGCGTTGTCATCCTGGAATATGAGGTTGAGTTCATTTACCGTTGGGATGACGATTGGAGATATGATATTCGATAAAAATCGCTCTCCGTTCAAGTTCCCATTCACAATGACTGCGACAGTTCGACCTCCGTACCAGATACCGGCCCAGATCATCACGCTACCACCACCATAGCGGTCATGCTCAGATATGCAGCAGGGTGAATACCTCTCACCAACCACTGGATGCACTCTAATGCGACCATCTTGAAAATCCAAAGTGAAACGGGATTCATCCGTCCACATCACTTGACGCCATTCCTCTGTGTTCCACGACAGATGCTGCTCACACCATTCCACACGCTTTTGCTTGTGTTCGAGACCTGCGGAGAAAAAAATTGGCAGTGAAACAATGTCATTGTGTTAAATTCTCGCATTACTTACTTAGAGGAATTCTTACAGCAGGTCGGTATGACCTCAGGCTCGCTTCTGCTAGACGGCGATATGCTGTTCGTATACTGCATGCAATCCCTGCTGCATCTTTCCAGCTGATGGCCAGTCGAGGAACACTCTTAAAGCGATTGCGCTTTGCTGAGATAACCAACTTCCTATCGGTAGCATTGTTTCTCAATCTCGGTCTCCCTGATCCTTTCCTTCTTTTAACATTTCCATCATTGTTCCATCGACTCCACCACCTGCTCACAGTGGAGTGTGACGCACCCAACTTCCGTCCAACAAACCTACAACTCTTTCCACATCGTAGCATTCCAACAGCCATTCCTTTTACAAACTCTGATTGCGACATTTTTGCATCAAAATTTAGTTCAGAAAGATTAAAAGTTCAACACACGCTGTAAATGCCACGGAATCTGTAATAACTTCGCCAACACGCGGTTAATTGAAACCTATTCCAAGTCATATTTCAAAAAGAAAAACGGTCTCTCCCTTTGTTTCGACACGTAGTGTTCGTGCCTATTCGTGCCACGAGATGCTCCTGAAGTCAAATAACGCATTAAAAACTGTCTGATCTGTATAATACTCCTACTAAGTTTATAAGCAGCAATATACGGATTTTAGAAAGGAAACAAGACATTTAAGAAAGCCAATTCAATAAACTCTGACGGCTTTCTTTTACGGAGCAACGCCAAGCATTACATGCCAATTATAAGCCAGCATTGTGAAATAATTAATAAAGACTCATTGTCTAAATATAAACAAGCTTGTGGCCTCACGAACTATTTACATCAGAAGGGTTGGAGAATCAGCTTACGATTGGGAAGTAGGAAGATATTGGAGGATTAGGAGGCACAGAAATAATTGACCTTTATTGCAATTCGATCAGACGTACTTACCCTTCATCATGAGAATGATCATATCTGCCACATGCTGTGCATCTTAATCTATTCCAGCGACAAAAACTTGTGGACAAGGATGGAAACTGTGGAAAACTCACTGTTACAAATTCGCAACAGTTGAGGTGACGTGGCCGGCTGCTCGTGTGGCCTGCGCACTCGAAGGCGGTGATCTTGTGGATATTCGAAGTCAGGAAGAGTTGCAATACATTGAAAGTAAGTTTTTTTGATGATCATGTATTATACGGATAAGGATTGATTGCGCGTTTCCAAATCATTGCACGTATCAAAACAATACAAAGCGACACACCCAGTAAGCAAACAAATGCCTACTGCTGGCGAGGAGTGTTTCGGGGAGAAGATGGCCATTCCGAAACCACCCGGGTGCTACTATGCCGAGGACAAAGCTGCTAACACAGGGCGAACAGCATCCAATGGCAGCAACCGCAATGATCCCACCGCCACACCTTACCTCCGAAGAGGGGCTGAGGCCATCGCTGAGGGGACTTAAGACAAGACATAGCTAGATATGTCAGCAGCTAAGATTCGGCTGTCAGGATCCCCCGCAACATCAACTTAGCATAGCCACAGAGGGAAGACAATGAGTATAAGACACCAAACTGTCAACACCTGCTGCAGTGGCAAAAGGCCCCCTTTAGTCGCTTCCTTCGACACGCAGGGGACCGTCGATGCTATTCTATTCAGTCCTGGAACCAAACGGAGGTTGTTGACCTCTTTGTATTCCTAAATAACAGTTCATCAATTTTTCAAGGACTGAAATCCGATGGCAGATAGATGCTTCCCATGCAAGTGAACTGTTCATTTAATAAAACTATTTCATTACCAGGACACGTAATTGACCAGACGACGGGAGATCATAATATTTTTTACCGAAACGATAGCAGCAAAAACTCCCCGAGTAGTTTTAGGTCGAAGTAATATTCCAAAAGTAAAATGCATAAACAGACTGATCTTCGGCGTCCAGCGCCTTCGTTGGTCGATCTTACAATAGCGTTACGGGCCAAGCAAGCCGTGTGAAGATATATGAAGAGTGAGTGGTATTAAGAATTGTGATGTCTGTATGAATGCATGTCTAATTGTGAAGTCAGATTGTAGTGTGGCAGTTCATATTTCCTGTTTATTGTAGGTTTCAAGTATGTGATTGCTTTGGCTTCTGTTATTGTTGTGTCTCGTGTGTTGAACAGTTTGCTAATGAGACCGACCTGAAAATTTCCGAAGCTGCCCTCTCCATTGTTATCATTGTCCTTTTACCAACATCTGCAAGATAAACACAATGGAGAGGGCAACATCGGAAATTTTCAGGTCGGTCTCATTAGCAAACTGTTCAACACACGAGACACAACAATAACAGAAGCCAAAGCAATCACACACTTGAAACCTACAATAAAAAGGAAATATGAACTGCCACACTACAATCTGACTTCACAATTAGACATGCATTCATACAGACATCACAATTCTTAATATCACTCACTCTTCATATATCTTCACACGGCTTGCTTGGCCCGTAACGCTATTGTAAGATCGACCAACGAAGGCGCTGGACGCCGAAGATCAGTCTGTTTATGCATTTTACTTTTGGAATATTACTTCGACCTAAAACTACTAGGAGAGTTTTTGCTGCTATCGTTTCGGTAAAAAAAAATTACCAGGACACTTATTCAACTGCTGAGTTGATGAACGACGGTATGTATACCCAAAGTCATAGTCTGGGCACACCGTAACCACAAGCCTTGTCTGCATGTTTGGGGTATAGAGATGACTTTCCACAATATTGATGGTCACGGCCAGAACTCTCGAGGAGCAAGAAGATAAATTATCCATTGAACGTAATGCAAATTGAAGCCTGCATTCTGACGAACTAGAACATTGAGACGACAAAAATCGTATCTAGTCATTAAATCTAGATCATGAAGAGTTCGGCCTGTAGGGCGGACATAATCATATCCCAGCCATTGCATGCAATGATAGCAGGCGATAGAGATTGGCATAGATATTCGTCACTCTTTGTCTTGTGTGATTGGCCAAGTGTGCGCATTGCAGCAGCAGCTCTTATCAGAGAACCCAAGAACTTCGACTGGTAGATGGCAGGTAGGCCTGTCTGTTGTTTTTTAGAAAATTGATGGTTTTCATTTAGAGTAGCATTGATTATTGATATAATGTTTCTGTATCACATTTACACGATATTTATGCATGCGCAATTCACGGTTCTTAGCATACACATTTCCCTTATCTCCCAAAATGAGTGCATTGTACTTGCATGATTAAATGTGAAGTTTTGACGTGAATTTTAGACATGAAACCCACAGAATAATGCAAAATACGTATCACCATTCGAAAGATTGTATTCGGAATGTATCATAACCTTGTCTTTGTAGCGAATAAGTCATTAGAGCGAGACATTTGTAAAGATAGAAAAATGCAATAATATATGAAAAGACATTATCTACGTTCAAATTTCAAATTGTTATTTGTTGCACTGACATTAATGTTGAATATAATACTTAAAATACAATATTGACATACTTGAGTAAAATTTTGCATAAATACTTTAGTTGTGACCATTCGAAAAAGGAGACTCGAAATATATACTCGTAGCAACCCTGTTTTCAAAAGGCTTTATCCATCGGAACTTGGAAAATTTGAGGGGGGCACTTTGCGCCCTCCGGGGTCCTGCGACGCTTGAAATCGCCCGGTCCTGATAGTGTTAAGTGTACAGTGCACTTGACCACATTTTGCTAAAAGAATAGGAAAAGAAACTAAAAGAAAATCTTTCAAAATAATAGTCTGATCAATATATACACAATCTAAGATCTGTAGGAATGCATTTTCATTACTAAGACACACAAGTTTTATCGATTAGTTTCAACAGACTTTGTCATTTATTTGAATAGAATTATCAAATATCATTTTACGTGCATATTCAAGGTACAAATCACATTTTCAGGTCAAATAACAGACACATCTTGGATTGGATTGAATGATCGCGTTGTAGAAGGAAGTTATAGATGGAATGACGATACACAGGAGGTGATGTCCAATTTTTATTACTACTACAGGATTATTTTCGAAGATCTAGCAATTCATGTCTACGTTGATCATTCAGCTCTGTTATTATGGTTCATTCAATAACGCGGTCGCATTTTACTTTAAAATTTGAAATCCCGCTACTAATACTAAATTAGTAGTATGATGAAGCAATTCTACCTCATATGTTACTGAACGCAAAATCTAAAATTTTTCAATAATTTTGTAAAAACTAGTTTGGTCTGTAAATCGCTAAAAAATGTCGTAAAATGGGAACGAGATCTTTAATTATTTAGTGTGAAAGAGCCTCAAATTTATCTTCGAATTTGACTGTGGGTTCCAGTGCTTGCTTTTCATCACATGTTCTTTCAGACTCAAATAACGAACTGGAATACAGGAGAACCAAATAATCAAGGTGATGAAAACTGTGTCGAAATGTATGGATATGACAAAACATCACCATCATTCGGAAAATGGAATGACTTATCGTGTGGAAGCCTTCAATATTATATCTGCAAAAAGCATTCGGGTAAGGTTAACGCTTATTTACTTCAATATTACATGTTTTGTAGCCAAGTTGCAAGTAATGAATAGGAATTCAATGAAATAGAAAATGTGAAACATTATAAATCAAAATCCCAAAAATAGTTTTCCTCTGCGCAATTCATAGATTAAAAGTCGTACGTCATGTGCATGTAAAAGTACACTCAGCGGCAATAAACTAGAACCACGCTATTTTGTCAGAAAATCGTGTCTGTGCCACTAAGTAGGGCAATAACGGCAAATTTTTTTCAAGAACATCAAGTGCGAAGCTTTAGTGACATTTCCAGGCCAACACTACGCAATGATAAATTCAACAACGGCAATTTCAGATCTTTTGCAGATTTTATTCAATTCAAGTGATGGAAAAAATGTCGGCCAGTTTAGCATCCGAATGGAAACTGTGCAATACCAAATTACGAAGGGTACTGCCTTCCTATTGGATGATAAAGATAATCCAATAGGAAAGTCAATCGTTTTCGTAGTGTATGAGCACGAACAATAGTGCTTTCGTACATTTTGATATTCTCGCTTTGTACATCAGTTTCGTAGTCAAAATCAGCCAGCTTTCGTACTCTACAGTTAAGCATCCGCCTATTCAAAATATATTATGAATTTCTGGTCAAATTGAGATGCATTATTTTGCAGAGTGAAAGCTCGTTTCAACATATAAATTCACCTACAAATCTTCAGAGGAGAGCTTTACATCAAGGCACATGATATGCATTGTGTATCAAACATGAAATTATATGTCACTGAACAGAGGGCCAGCCATTTGTCATCAAAATTTGAGGAAATTCCGAATGCGAGAGATGTTATCAACTAAATCGTCGTGCAAGAATTCGTAAAAATTGGTCGTTGAAACTGTGTGGTCAATTGATCGCCAATCATTTCTTACACAGTTTCTCACGTTTATAGGGGAATGCTCACAAGTTTTAGGATTACATTTATTATTCAATTTAAAATCATCAGTATAGTTCCTAAATGATGGTCATACAAGGGAAATTGAACATAAGAGGCCTGTGTAGAACTGGCTTGGAGGGGTTCAAAACATCGAAATACACGCATCGTTGTGCTCGATTGGTGGATTTTTTCTTCAGCATCTGCATGAATGCCAAAAATAGATTTTTCTGAAATTGAGGTTATTTAACTGGGTTTTTGATTAGAAATAACAGTTCTAGAATGATCTAATTATCACGCCTTCTGTGAAAATAACGTTCTACAGGTGCAATTGATAAAATTCTTGACCCTACAAAATGCATTCCTCTCTATATGGTAAAATACATTTACTAGGAGGACATGTTGAAAAGATTATCCATTTAAATGGATACTTAGCTTGATGCTGTAGACTAAGAGAACTTCTGCTTTCTAGATCTGTAGAAATTCTTGACATGGCCAATCGCAACATTTGATATAGAGAAACAGAAGTTCAAATTGGCCATGAAAATAGCATGAGATCATTTACACGCATACTTCTGTAATTGATATGAAAAGGGGAAAGAGATAACCCGATTTATTATTGCTATTTATTTTGATGCGAATCTTATGGATAGTATTGAAGCTTTTAGGCAATAGCAGTATGATCATGATGCACCAAAGTAAGTATTTTCACTTTGAGTTCAATGATTGATTCTTTTCAGTTGTTTTTAATTAATCTGCCTCATGCGTGCTTACGAGAAGCTAATTTTTAATAGATCGAGGTCATATTTGTCCTCAAAACCCGAGCACATGTGCTACTTGTGAAAAGCAATGGCCGAGAAATTCCTCATAAGACGAGAGCTACAGCACTTTCTTTCTAAATTCGCCCACAGAGGGCTTAATGGCATGGCTTTGTAGATCTTGAAACGCTGAATACAAAAATCAAATTCTTAACTCTCACAGCCAGTCACTTTCAGTTATAGGTAAAGAAAAAGGATTCCCATTGGAATCCAATGGTTAAAATTCAAGAAATATCTATAGGTTGTGAAACATTTGAAAATTTTCGTACATTTACTTTTGCAGAAAAGAAACTATTTATCAGAATGCCATAAAATTTGAAACATGATTGAGTTCAGAATATCAACTTCGATATAAAATTTGAAGTGAGTCACATGATTCAGTATTTGATGTTTGAGAGTCTCTACAAAATGAGTAAAATCGCCAAAATTAAGTCAAAGCATGAAATTTACTCATTTTTAGTAAGAAAGTGTCAGTAGCTCCCGGACTATTACTGAAGGAAATTGATCAATTCATTATCGGAGATGCTAATCAAAAATTTACTTCAATATCTATCGAGCAAATATACCCAACATCACGACAAGTCTGACTCTTATGACGAAGTGAAATTCACACCTGACATTAAATTGCATTATAATGCTTCTAAGAAAGGGATGGATTTATTCAAGTGTGCAAGCAGAACTCGACTCAAACTTAAGTTGGCCGCGGTAGTTCAAACCGAGTCATCTAACTGCGAAACATGCTTCATATAGACGGTGTAAATTTGACGACTATCTTTACACTGCTTTATCCGAATTGGAATGTTGAAAATCCGATGGGACGTAAATTGCAGTTTTTAGCAAAAATGAAATTTTCTATCTTTTCTCTTATCAGCTGACAAGTACTAAGCATAGAGCCAGAATTTTCGGCATGATTGGTCATCATGTCATTCCCAATGATGTGCATGTGGCATTCTCATGCCTCTACTCAGCGATATATGCGAGAACGTGGTTCAATGTGGATAAAGTGGGCCAGCATGTTGGTGTTTACCTATTGCAGGAGGATCGCCAAATCTAATGTGAGTAGCTTCATAGATAAATGTTCATGAACATGATAAGAAATGACATAAAATTATGACTCTAGACTTAATGCTTGTCAGTTGATAAGAGAAAACATAGAAAATTATATTTTTGTCAAAAACTGCAATCTGCGATCCATTGGATTAGCATCTGTTTTTCTTTGCTTCTGTCTGACAAGAAAATAAAGTAATGAGAATTCGTAGATTCGTTGCAGGCATAGAGTGCACATCATTCTGTGAAAGTCTCATTTTCGACCTTGTTCCCTGCAGAAACTCATTCTGGCTGCCGGACTATAACTCCTAGCATTGTTCAACAACTATTATAAAATGATGTTCACCCGTAGACTTGTTAATTGACTTATCGAGCTCCTAAAGCCCTCGCCTCTGATTCTGATATTCCTATATTGATGTCTCTATAAATAGATATTCAAAATTTGAATTGCGCTTTTTTCAAAAACTTGATATTTTGAGTATCCATCCGTTGGAAATTGATGATAGATGATTGTGATATGAAACATTTTGATCAGCAATCGCATGAAAATGTCTTAAGACAATAAAAAGCTTGATTACATTTGGATGCTTCCGAGGCTCTGAATACAACTCAAATAGGAATTTTTCGAAATAACCTATATGTTGGCTGCATATTGTCAGTTACGATCTTAATATAATGCAGTATACTGCGCAGCTGCATCCAAATGAGCAAATCCACCAAATATACTGTGACACATGATTATCTATCCACTTTTTGACTTGGGGAACACTATTTACACCACAAAACCGATAGTATTGCTTACAAATATATTGTGAGTAGTATTTTAAGTATGCTGTTATAATTCGTGATTACATAGATTCATTCGTGGATGAATGAACATGTTAATTCTAGATTCAATTGTATATTGTCAATGTCTATAAGCAATCTGAATTGATTAAGATGCTTAGCTTTGTAAGAAAAGTGCTGTCTTTAAAAGTTAAATTTGATGAAATTAGGATTGAGTAATAGAAATACGTAGACACTGAAAGCCATGAAGTTTTGGAACAATATCGAGGAATGTCCCCTTTCAGAGTAAAATACGGTTATTAACTGGACAACTATACACTGTAAACAGCAAACCATAAATATCCGCTAAAATTAGCAGCTAAAATTAGTTTCACGGTTTTTTACAGTCTGAACTGTAAATATCCGTAAAAACAGACGTTTTTTTTATCTGATATAGATAGAATTGAACTGTTACGTCATCACTCATCATGTTGTGACGTCATCATTTTAACAGATATCTACGGATTTTTTCTGTGAAGCTTTTCTGTGAAGTTTAACGGTTATTCTAACTGTTTCTAACGGTGTACAGTTTACAGTGTTAGTACACTGTAAACAGCCACTTATCGGACAATTTGTGAGCCACATCAGTATTTTGGCACTTACTGCGTATTATCAGACAAATTTCCTGCTTGTCAGACAATTTTTGTCTCATCGCACGAACTAATTTACATTATTGCGTTTACTGCCTATATACTCCCTAACATATACACTTTTATTGAAATTGGATGGTATCCTTGATAATTTTCAATTATAGAATATACAATGTTGTAAATAAGTAGGGTTCTTTGTATACACCTTGAGGCATGGCAATAACAGGTCTGGATATTTGACGTATTGATGCCATCTTTTAATTCTGTTTTTACAATGTTTTTTACAGCTTTTAAGGGTCCATATACTTCCCTAAAGTTAAAAATGGCACAACGGACTTGTAAAGCATCAGCGTTATTCATAATGCGGGTGTGAATGAGTGGAACAGAGTTAGAACCTATGTGATTAGGAGTGACCAGTTGCCATTAGCTGATGTTGAATAGTTTAATCATATCTAATCACTTTGAGTTTGAGAGACAATACTTTTAGTAAAGTAGACAGCATTGTCTGATATTTTGGCGAATAATTGTCTCATCTTGTCTGCTCTGAACAGCCACTTTTGGTTGCTCATTGTCTCATGTTGTCATGTTGTCTGTTGCAATTGTCTGATCGTTATGGCTGATTACAGTTTACAGTGTATCAATATTTTTCATTTGCAGATCCTTCAACTGTTACCTCCAACCCATTAGAGCCAACCCCTGGCTGGACAGCTAAATGCGGCCCATTTTGGGTTGATAACACGCAGAGTGAATATTGTTATCAATTCAATCTTGGACCTCTCACTTGGAACGATGCTGCTATTCATTGTGAGGCTGAGGGAGGAGCTTTAGTATCGATTCCGAATAAGATTGAGCAGAGCTTCATCGCAAGTCAGACCAACAATGCTCCTGCTCTTTCTTATTGGAATGGCCTTAATTGTGGAGCCATCTGGGGATATTGGAGATGGAGAGATGGTTCAGCTGTGTCGTATTCGAAATGGGCAAACGGGAAGCCGGATAACAGTTATTCACACACATGTGTCAGTATGGACACTTTGGTGAGGCAGTGGGACGACAAACTGTGTACAGACAGAAATGCGTATATTTGCTGGAAAAGAGGTGAGTGCTTGATACGATGCTTGAACAATAGACATTTCATTAAAAGACAATCCACAGGCGCGCAGGAGACTAGAAACTAATCAGAATATACTTTGACAGTGCCTCATCTTTAGCTTGATGACATCATCAAATATATTCTTGATCGATCGCTTTCAAGATGCCAAAAAGTGACAACTTGTCCTGTCTAAAATTTACCCCATGGAAAGTCTCTGATTTATGCGTCTGAAATGAATCGACACACTCCTGTGCAGACTTTGTAAGCAGAATAATTTGATACAGACCTGAAGAGCTGCCTTTTCATCCAATATCACGGACCATCAGCAGGCCTAGTCAAATGTAGCATTTAATGCAAGCCTGTTGAAGCTTCACTTAATAAGCTAATTGCGCGTCTCATTTACACACTTGCAAATTGGCCTACATTGGTCTGCTCATTTCGGCCAACCGTCACGGAATGGGCTGTATTAGTAATATATGGAGCATCTTCGCAGGCACGACAAGGCTCCATCGAGTCATTTTAAAAGCTGCTTAATCCTATGGTTACAATAGCATTGCATTTGTACATCTACGGATTGTAGAACGCCATCGGCCCTAATTAGCACTACTTCAATTAATTATCTACATTAGTGAGCATTATATTCTATTGTATATTACTGCTGAGATGATTCTCGTCATCGTATGAGAATTTTTGACTTTCTTCAATTTCTACGTAATTATTTTATCAGTATTTAATTTGAGTCCGATTTTTCGTCTAAAACTAATAATCCGCATAAATTCTGTCAGTAGGTCAAATATATCTTATTTTTGCAACTTGAGAAAACAGTTCTTGACTGCCTTCGCGGTAACAAATAATTGAAAAAATAAATGCTTTTGCGACATGTTTGATTCACTATTTAAACATGTTAAACACGAATCACACTAAAAGACACACGAAATTTTTAGTATTTGAATCATACATTTGTCAATTTTAGTTTTCAAGCCGTTGATAATGATGAAGTGTGTGATAGAACAATTTTATAAAAATCTTGCAAATCATTTTTTTACTTGACAACAATAATCTCAAAATGTCTGAACGTACATGATTTTTGATAGGAAAAGTCAAATACAATGCATGATATTGATAAAATTTTCTACACAAAGGGTGAAATTGAAAAGTGCAATTCAACAAGCTTGAGAAAATGATCTTAATAACGCCCTGTACTTGCTGCATGTCAAATTAAAGAAATAAATTCCACAATCTTCCAATGCAAACAGTATTACATGGAATCCACATATCTGGTGCACAGATCATCAAGTTAATAGGCAAAACTGCAATAAAAATCACACAGTTCCTTTGATGAGCATTTCAATTCAGTGTTGTAAACATTACCTTTATCAGATATAACTGAAGAACACTTTGAAAGTTTTCTTCTACTGGTGGAAATCAAAGGTTGCCTTGAAAAAGCTGGACCGAATTCAGTTAATTCGAAGATCTGGAACATCGATTATAGTGACCTAAAGTGGATTTGTCCAGTGGTTGACCAAGCGATGGGTATATTCATTCCATTGAAAAGTCTGATCGATTCGACTTACATCAAAATGTAGGTAGGTAATATGATTGTGTTGCATCAAAACGCATCCAGTCAACATCATTGACATATCTTTCTACATGTTAAAATTTGTCTGTTCTTTTTCCGGAGAACTCCACCTGCTGAAAATTCATTTTTAACAGGTGGATTTCTCCGGAAAAAGAACAGACATGATTGTCATACTTGAAAATATTATTTTCATCAATATGCAACTTTACATTGATATTGATTGTTGAAATTGTGTGAATCGTAAATATTTTGCATTAATCTATAAGAATATCTGTTCTGTATTGATAATGACGCCGATGTCGGACACCTTTGTACCCAAATCCAGCGAGAGTATACTGATACCGAAAACTTTTCTCTTTCCCCGTGTCGAGAAGGAAGGTCCTATCGATCCCTTAAATTCTCAGTTCAGGACCAACATCAATATACACGTCTCCTTCATTTTGGAATATATGCAGATTTTCGCCATTGCCAAGTATCACCTTTCGTCCGCCGCCCTATTCGATGCTATAACTGTCAACGATTCGGCCGCGTAGCTACACTCTGTAGATCTTCACCCCGTTGTATAAGATGTGGTGATGACGAAGTTAATCACTCCACTCCTTGTCCAAATACCGAGAAATGCTGCAATTGCGGAGAACCTCATAGTGCTAATAGTATCAAATGTTCAATATATATAGCGCGCTTCGACTCTCTGAAGGAATTTGCTCGCTATGATTGAGCTTTGGCATATCAACATCAGAGGTCTTCTCACAAATTTGGATGAACTTAAAGTGCAAGTATTATCTCACCGTCCCGCTTTTGTATTTAAATCGGAAACTTTCCTATCAGCTAAGATTCCACAATCGATTCTCAATATTAGTGGGTACTATATCATACGTAAAGATCGCGAATCTTTTGGAGGTGGACTTATCATCTATGTCAAAGAACAAAACACCTTATCTACGCGTATCACGAAACTAGAGTCGGACGAATTCGAAACGATATGGATGTCTATCAGAACTACCAATGCACTATTCTTGACCTGCTTCGCCTACCGTCCCCCCAACTCCAACATGGACATTTTATCACACATCAAATCCGCCCTTGAATCACACAACCCTAAGTACAATATCTCTCCTCTGATCATAGGCGACTTTAACTGTCACAACTCCAACTGGCTAGAGACCGAAATCACTGACAGGAACGGCCAGATCATGGAGTCATTCTGCGTAGAGCTAGGACTTTCGCAGCTGGTAAAATCAATAACCCGTACTCCTGATAACAATTCATCCAGCCCGTCTCTTCTGGACCTCGTTCTATCTCCTGATACTGACCTCATCGAATCTGTCGACGTTTTACCCCCTATTGGCTCGGCCGATCACAGCCTAATCAAGATCTCAATTCCTGAAACTCAAATGAACGCTCCAAACGATGACCGCGCAAGAACTGTCTACGATTTCAACATGATCAAAGATAGGAGTGCTATCCAAAACTTTATACTTTTTACTGATTGGTCACCCTTGTTTGAATCAACATCCATAGATGATGCCTGGAAGTTCTTTAGTAAAACAGTCCAAGAAATTCTGTTCAGCCATGTCCCGAAAAAATCAGCTCAAAAGCATCAATACAATCTACCTTTCATTACTGATGACTTTCGACGTTTCTATATCCAAAAAAAGCAGTACTGGAATCGATATAAGAGCACTAATTCTGAATTTGACCTACTTCAATATCGCTCCAATCGAAACGCATTGAGCTCTGAAATCCATAGGATCCGTCTCGAAGGATACCGAAAGAAGATTGACTCACTTCTAGCTGCTCCTTCTACTAGACGATACTGGAAACTAGCTGCACAACTCTATAAATTTTCTGGTGCACCTCCGAATCTACCGGATCTCCGCTACAATAACGACTATTACCGCTCCAACAAAGACAAAGCAGAACTTTTCAATAAAATATTTTCCGACGCACAACAAGGTGACGAAACACGTATCTTCCATACCGAAGATTGCACCCCAACAACTGATTCCATGATCTCAAATATTAATATATCTGACGATGTTGTTTTCAAAAAACTTTCCACACTTAACACTTCCAAATCCCCTGGGCCGGACAGACTGATCAACCTTTTTCTTACCCAATGTGCTACAGAGCTAACTCCGATTTTGTCCCACCTATATCGCGTATCCTTAGAAAACTGCAAACTACCTGACGAGTGGAAAATGGCCACCGTGGTGCCAGTATACAAGCGAAAAGGAGATCATGCCAACCCTGACAATTATCGTCCCATCTCCCTGACGTCATCTATTGTGAAAGTTATGGAAGATATCATAAACAACCAACTATCCAACTTCCTGTCACAACAAAATTTTCCACGAACATCAGTTTGGTTTTCTCAAAGGTCATTCTGCAGCAGAGCAAGTTGCGCTTCTTCAACAAAAATGGACTACAGCCATGGAGAAAAATCAGACAACAGCGATTGCCTTTCTGGATTTATCCAATGCCTTTGGTACAGTTCCACACGAGGCCTTGCGCCACAGACTACTGGCCTCAGGTATTCGTGGTAACCTCTATGGATGGATTTCCAACTACCTCACAAATCGTCAACAACAGACCAGAGTAGGGAACTCTTTCTCGTCATGGAAGCCTCTATCCACGGGTGTTCCTCAGGGCAGTGTTCTTGCACCCACCCTCTTTACCCTCTTCATTAACTCTCTCATAAAGGCCGTTAATTCCAAACCCTTCGAAAACTCTCCGCCTGTTGAGTGTATGGCATACGCGGATGATTCATTAATATATGCTTCCCATACTGATCCTGTCATGGCAGTTGCGTACGTCAACAAATCTCTTCAAGACATTCTTGCATGGTCCAAAATATGGGGTGTGAAGTTCTACACCACAAAAACTGTATCTATGCTAATCTCCAAGTCCAAGAAAAGACCCGCTCCGAAAGGAATAACCTTCGAAAACAGACTCATTTCTTTCTCTCAAATCCACATGCATCCTGGTATTGTTCTTACAAATAACCTGAAGTATGAAAATCACGTCAAACATATATGCTCCAAAATAAACAGAGAACTCTACGCGTTTCGTATTTTGTGCTCCAACATTCCCTACTGTAAAGATCTCCTCATTCAACTATACAAGACATACATTCGGCCACACCTGGAATATGGATCCCTCGCCTTCGCTGGAATTGGCAAAGTACTGTCCGACAGGCTTGAATCTCTACAAAACAGAGCCATCAGATATATTTTGCGCTTGCCTCTCCGTACCATCTCGGTCGGACTCATTATGATGAGGTTAAGCTCGAGCTGCTGTCTGTTCGTCGTGTTCGTATCATTGCAAGCGCAGCCTATAAAATGATTAACGATACTTGTCCCCGTCGTGCTTTTCTCTTATATAAACCCTTACAACGTCAGCTCAATTACAATATCAGACAAACCTACTATGAGCTGCCTAAAAATATACAGCCCACTAATCCGCCATCCGAGCGCTTTCGGCGGGCACCTATATCCCTCAAAAGTGGCATTATAAACATTCTTCCCCACTCATCCCTACAATCATGTTCCCTGTCAGCTTTTCAAACACACCTGAAATCCCTTGCCTCACATGTTTTGTGTAATTTTCCGAATCAGTCTTAACTCTGTGTGTGTATCCACTGTCTTTGCTCAATAATGTAATGTGTGAACCGTATAGTCTTTGTATGTTGATAAGTACTTCCTATCAGTACTATTTTCAACATTATTTAACACGTGCATTCGCGCTGTGCTAGTGTATCCAAGCAGTCTTGTAGTTGTACATCTTTCCAACGGCATATATTTGCCATGGCTAATAAAATGTTGATGATGATGATGATTGTGTGAAGCATGCATATCAATATATGCACAGGGCTTCTTTTTCGTTATACCATTGAATACAAAGCATTATTTATCTGAGCTGACATGTACGCATAAGCTGCATAGTTTGCGCACCGATAGATTTATGATTTATTCATGCACGAAGATTTTCATTTGCCATCAAAATAGTGAAAGGACAATATTCCCAGTTCGCAGCTGCTAAAAGCAGATTTTATGAAAGGCTGGTGCGTAGATTCAGTAAAAGGTAATGCTAACAGGCATTCGGCGTTTAGCGCCTTCTATGGTCAATCTTGCAAGAGGGCCATCTCTCGTCATTTGTCCACTATTACTTTGGAAAATTTGCATTTGAAAGTGACACATTGAGATAAGTAGAGCTTATAATAATGTCTGATATAATGACCAACGTTATAATCTATTTCAAACATGTCAATTTTTTCTGATAGAAATCAGCGAAAAGCACCTAAATAGTGGATACAGCTTCTTCTTTTGTATTCTATGAAGATATTGATGTGTTGAGTGTGCGTCAAACGTATAACACGAATTAGCCAATGGAGAAGAGACGGTAAGACGGACAATTTTCTCGTTGCTTCTAAATAGTTCATACATTTGCTTCTCACCAGGGATTGCAGCGGTTAAAATTTTCGCTTCACCGATTGACCTGTTAAAAAACAAAATAAACAGGTTAATTAAAAAACAGTCAAAAAGCTTAACTATGCTTCACGTTAGAGCGTGAGAGGTATTTACTAACTAATAGAGCGCATTATCATCAAGCATCCATTTGCATGTACGTAATCAAGTTTGCATCTACTTATCCATTAGAAAAATGTTTCATCAAAATAATATTTTTCATCATTCTAGTTGGGATTCCAGTTAGCATCGCAGTTGGATGGTCGTCAGGGTAAACCTAAAAGACGTCTACATGTAACGGCACGAAAATTCGTCTTGTATTTCTGTCATTATCATAAATCGGATTCGAAGAACATATATTTTTTGATTAAAACAATATTTCAATTTTAATGAAACGAAAACAAGGTATTGACTAATGGTCGGGAAGGGTTAGATTTTTCACTCAATCAGAGTTGTAGTGTAAAAACAATATTGCGTTTGTCGTTTCCTTCATT
The DNA here is from genome assembly GCA_907163375.1 of Prostheceraeus crozeri. Lineage (NCBI taxonomy): Eukaryota > Metazoa > Platyhelminthes > Polycladida > Euryleptidae > Prostheceraeus > Prostheceraeus crozeri. The sequence goes on from CAJQUW010015046.1 coordinate 743,125, forward strand.
AAACGCATTCTTTTTTTATCGAATTCCATGCGCCGAGAACAAGCGTTCACTACTCGCCGATGTAGCCTGTGGCGAGTTTGTGCAGTTTTAGAAAAGGACATCCACTTGTCCTCCACCAATCCAACGGGTCACTTCGAGATTCGAAGCAGAACTCGTAATTGTGTATTTCTTGAGCGCGCGTTTGTCTCACGTTTTGGATGTGAAGATTATGGATATAGCCTACAACATACTTAGTTTATAATGGATTGGTGTTAGGATGCTTGGTTGAATTTTCATAAAAGATAAATATTTCTATTTAATCGCGGTTAACCGTGTAAGGACTGTTTAACCGGTTAACCACTGCAATCCCTGCTTCTCACATCCAATGAATCATAGAGTAGGGATATATAGGTAGAGTGCCGACTCAAAAAAGTATCTGTATACAGTGAAAAATTTCTATATGAGAAGATTCGGTTTTTTGCGGAGATTACGTTCCCGTGGTCCAAAAGATTATTTGAGCACTTCTGAAAAAAATTCAAAATTTGCCAATTTATATACTACCGAGATTACCCTCCTAAATAAGTAGCATGAAACAAGCTGAATATCAAAAGGAATGAATATTTGCTAATGAGCATCCTAACAAAGCTGAAATCAAGCTGATTATCAAGGGAATTTCATGCATTGTATAATTAGGGAAGTCTTCATGAAAAAGTCACGATATTATTCGTGCTTTCTTGGCAGAAATTTCAAGTTTTTAATTCAATTTTCACCGGCATGATTTTATGATTCAATCACTAAATTAATGTTTCATTTCTTGAATCTGAATAGTGATGTTGACCAATTTACATCTTTCAAAGTCAATTGAAATCATTGTCTTTGATTCTCTTATTTTACTGTACCAGTGACAGGTTGCTTATGAAATGATCACGCTTAAGAAGATTCTCTTGAGGTTCATCATGAAAGCAATGGCAGGTCAGTTGCTAATTTAACAAACATTACCTCTCCAAGGCTGTCATGACACGGACGATCTGTAAAATAATATCATTTCCATCTGCTTTATACTATCATGATCAGTCGATTCCGTTGTGATTTCTTCAAAGATGCGTAAATATGCATATCTCACATTTGGAAACAATTCCGACTGTATCTCCCATGAGTTCATTTAATAAAATCGAAAGTGTATACACATTGGGGATTTAATAAATTAATTAATAATTAATAAACATTTAATAAATGCGGAGCTACCACTCTACCTAATGTATGCTTACTCTATGCAATGAATTTTGTGGACATGTTTTTACAGGACACTACAACTGATCTAGCGATTTAACTTGAGGAGGAGTTCATCAAATATGAGACACGATGCTGTCCAATTTCGACATGGCCTTCTGCAGTGCCTTTATGGCACCACAAATCATCGCTTCTCATTTTCTCTTCAGGCCAAGTTACTACTGCAGCGCCAACTAGAGGACCGGAGATCCCATCTGGGAAAGTTCTTGGATGTGATGTTGGTTACATCTACTTCAACGGCCGCTGTTTCAAAGTTTCAACGACTCAAATCACATGGTCTGCCGCCCGATCTGCATGTATTGCTGAAGGTGGTGAATTAGCTTCCATTCATTCTCAAAGAGAAACGGCAATTATTGTTTCATTCATGGCACTGGAAGGCGCTGGTAAGAAACCGCAGAATCTTAAGATATTTTTAGATCAGGAAAGCTAAGTTGCCTCCCTGGCAGTAGTAACCTGCAGAGTACATTTTTGAATGGTATTCTGCAGGTCTATGCAACTTGATATTTGATTTTAAAGAAGAAGAAGGACGAATTGCAGATGATCAATCTACACCGTTTTTTAGAAAAATTCAGTGACATGACTACTTGAATAATTCTGATAAGTAGTATTTAGATCTACATAATGTCTGAATTTGATGTATTCGATATCTAAGGTAATATATTTCAATTTTATGTTTCATAGACTCAAATTTATGAGCGATATCAAACGAAACATTTGCAAAAAGGCTTGAGTATATGAAACACAGTCTGTTCCTATTACTTTTGAAATTGCCCGATTGAAGAATAAAATTTTTCTCTTCATCTATTCAGATGTTGCCTGGATTGGATTGAAGGATCAAATTCCTCTATCTTCGGAGATGGAATTTAAGTGGTCTGACGGATCACGAATAGATTTCTCCAACTGGAATTATCGTGAGCCGAATAACTTGAATTCCAATGAAGATTGTGTTGAAATCAATTGGAGTGTAAGAATGATCGATTCATGCAATGATCGGCAATGATAAATAGGCAGTTTTGAAGCTTAAATTAACAGAAGTTCAATAGTCATTGAAAGGTTCCCCTTCAGCTTTTTAGATCGGGTTTGATGGAAACTAAACGCTGGTTTCCAATGTATCGCGCGCTTTACGTCGTAGCAGCGGCTTACGCAATAACGAGTTCTGATTGGTCAATGCCTCACGCTGATGAGCCTCAACTCGCAAGACGGTTCCAATCAATGTCTGCTGCTTTACCGTGCGTGTCATCCTTGCGACGTCGCGTGTTATGCAGTGCCCATTGTAACTTCAAATATTGCAGCGTCATGATCGTCGAGTGTTCTTGTCGCACGAAAAAAGGGAAGATAATTGTGACGCTAGATTTCACGCGACATCGCAGACGCTGAAACGACCCACGGCCCATTGGAAACCAGCCTTAACAGTGAGCGGAGAACGGTTCTAGAGGAGGTGGGAACCAAGCAACACAAAGTATACACTGTACAAGCAGCTCACTTCGTATTTTGTAAAATGTGTAGCCCTGACTCTGATGAAAATCATATTCGAATAGAACTCGCCTTCGAATGAATGAAATTCGCTCTCGAATAAAACCTGGCATCGAACCTAACCTGTGGTCGCCGTGGCACACTGGTTGAGTGATTGGCCTAGAGATGCAGAGGTCGAGCCCCGAAAGTGTCAGTGGAAGTCGGTAGGAAGGGCATCCGGCCTAAAAGGTCATAACACTCCAGATAAAAGTCTGATTATGACAGCACCGTCCAAGTCCCCAGTGAGGGGGAGTAGCGACGTTAAACTATCATCTTCAGCATTCATTTTTATCGTCGAACTGAAATCGTCTTTGAATAGAAGACGCACTGGGATTGCAAAATTACCATAAGTTGAAATTCCGTTTATCAAATTCATCAAAGCCTAAAAGATCATTATTGCCGATCAATGCATTTCTGTCTTCTTTTTCTTTATCGTTCAAATTACATTTTGAATTTTGTAGAATGGTAGATGGAACGACAATTCCTGTACACGCACATTTCCATACGTCTGCGCAAAGAAGGCCATCATCACTGACCCAACACCTACTCCTCCGACACCTTCTGGCTGTCCTTTCGGTTATCAAGTGCATTATGGAGAGAGTTGCTACAAGTTCGCCACATCTTCAGTTGGCATCTCCAGAACTTCTGCAGAAGGAATTTGCAACCAAGATGGTGGCCATTTAACACACATAAATTCTCAGTAATTATGTTTATTTATTCCACTTTAAAAGTATTTCTCAACGCATGTCTTTGTCAACTCTCTCACTGCAATTATTTCAAGAATTGAAGGAGTGAATAGGCTAATAGACTAATTGCGTCGTCATCTAATAAATTTCAAAAATTTCAATTGCGCTATTGACTCCGCCGTACGATTAATCGAGAGAAATGAATTGACTGCGCCCGCCACTGATAGCAATTCGCAAATTAACGCTATTAATAGATAAGTACATACTACAGGTTTGCAGTCGTCAGAAAATTGGCCTCAACTTGACACGAAGTTTTTAGCCAAAGCACAAACACGACAGCGCTGCCTCAAAACGACACGACGCGAAATTTGTGTTGTGAGCAATTTCTTTCAAATTTTTCACTTATTGAAAAACAACAGTTCACTAGTGGAGAAGACTACACTAGCTTAAAGAAATTACAAAGTTATTTGAATTTGATTAAGAGTTCAGTGTCTTCAGTGTCGAAAGGCTTTAGACTGGTTAGCGATTTGACAAAGGCCTCCTTATCACTCGGCTCTGGACTCTTGAGTACACCGTTTATTGTCTGTGCCCTGTTGTTGAAAACAGAACTGGAAGCTGGCCGAGATTTTCGAATCTGGCCGGGGCCGGTTTGCATCAGAGTTGCCGTTTGTAATTCGATTATTTGATATACTTTTTTTGCTCTACAAGTACAGCATCTGTTGAATCTAAAGTACACCAAAATTTGGAGTGCTGGCCAACGCTTGCTAGTTTGATACCCGAAGTACTTCATAATCAGTGCGCTGTTGTCACACACAGTGAGTAGTTATTAGTCAACAGTCAAATTCTGTAGTCGCCATCGCCAGCATTTAGACAAAGGACAAACCAAAGATAAGATAATGATTGTTTGAAAGGAAATTCTGTAGTCGCTATCGCCAGCATTTAGAAAAAAGACAAAACGAAGCTGAGAATAATGCTTGCTTGAAAGGAAATTAGGTGCTTTCCTTTGACTGTTAATCCAACAGATGATCAAACAATCTATTTGATATTATAATTATCAGGCACACTGTTTTTCAAGTAGGTGTGGCCCTGCAATTGAATTTCTTTGATAAACTCTCTTTCTATTTTATTCACAGTTCAACTAATTTTTTACATTTTTCAGGGCTTTATAGAATTGAGCCTTCCATTAAGAACACTGCCAGCCTTGAGGGCCTGGAAGCTGCGATAAGGCCGGAGCTGCTTATATTTACAACACTTGAATTTCCAATATTATATTCGAGTGGAATGAGTCATGACATAGTTATATATTGAACTCATATTGAAAATTATCGCTTTTTGGTAGAAATTGTACAAAATGTTTGCAAAATAGTGGCAAAATTCAGACATTCAAAAAGTATACTTTTGAAAATGATTTATAAATTTGACCTTCCAGTGGGCCCAATTTCAGCGATTCTTTGTCAAAGCTTTGAATGCGCTCAAGCCAAAAGTCACGAAAGGATATGTCGTCTGATTTAGCTTTGCGAGGACCACAACAAAATGTCTGCGGAGAATGCCCCCCAGAATGGTTAGGGCTATAAGAGCAAAATTACTTATTATTGCAAATCACAGTAAATCAGGTAGGCTAATAGAGTATAATTAATATTTTGTAGTGGCGTAGATCATCTCTGTAATAGTACAAGGCGTGGACGTGCGTACGTGGGGCCGGTTTTCACAGCAAGGCCGGGATTGGCCCGCCCCGGTCACTGCTTGACCGGCAGCCGGCTTCCATCCCTAGTTGAAAATCCACTTTCTCTTGTATCGAAAGTGCTAGGGGTGGTAATAATGGCGTGACTGCCTTGCTATAATTGTGGTATAATTGTCGGCCCACCACTTGACTGAGGGTTCGCCTAGGAAGTGGAGAATTCTCGCGTTTCGGCCAAGTATTGGCCAATTGTATGCATATACAAGCATTGGTCATTAGCTGACGTAGATGCGTGACTACATTAGCAGAATGCTGTTTGTCTGTCCTTTTATCTTCGTGGACTAGATAAAACTGAGGACTCGCCACAACAGGCTAAGTTATCAAATTATGTCGATTTATAATTTAAAGTGAATCCTTGTCAACGCAAAAATAAAACAAGGATCAACAAATTGTATTCGTGTCGTGTTCGTGTCACGAACGCAGACCTCTTGTACATACTGATGGTTGTGCGCATTCATGCACTATCTTTCTCATCAAGTAATATAAAATTCTGCTCGATGCTCACACACATAATTGGTGTAAAGCCTTTATCAGCACTGACGTTATCTCTTCAAATGTTATTTTCTTTCCAGTCAAGAACAATTCATTGTACACGCTCAGGCAATTCAGAGAGGTCTAAAAGACAGTTGGATTGGGCTGGAGAGAGTTGGCAGCTCTGGAAGCTGGTACAAATGGAGCAACGGGGATTTCATAAGTTACACAAATTGGGATCAAAATCGAAATGGTGAGACCGCATGCAAACAGCAAATTCGTGCAGAGTTGTGGATGAAGTGAAAGTTGAACTGTATTTCTAGTAGCCGAAATTTGTATTCTCAGGAGGAACGAAATTTGGTGCTAAATGAGACCATCAGAGAGAGACAGTGAAATAAAACTGAAGAATATAATTAGAATAATTGAATTTTGAGTTGCATCCTCATTCGAAAAATGGAAACAGAGCTGAATAGCTGCCATTTCATCCAATATCAGCTCACATCTCTCAACATGGACACAACCCCCTATTTAAAGTTGCAGCCATGTCCGGGTTGAGCAAATTTGAGATTTGCAATTAGTAAGTTAGTGAAATTTCAACGGGCATTCATTAAAGATCACTTTGAAACAGCTGGATTGTTTTTTAGAGATTTTCCAGTAGTAGTGTGTTTAAGGTGATATTTGATGAATGTCCGTCGAAATTTCACTAACTTGCTGATTGCAATACCCTATCGTCTTTTAATAATGGATTGTGAACGACAGAAGACAAATGATATATATCTGAAGAAAAAATTGTTGCCTGAGGGAGTTGTGTTGAGAGATGTGAATTAGGCCTGCTGATGATTCTTGACATTGGATAAGATGGCAATTATTCACGTATGTTCCCATTTTTCAAATGAGGAAGCAATTCAATGCATAATTAATCTATTTACATTGTGCTTTCAAAAAAAGGCATTCATTATCTATTGCAGGCGCACTAACTTAGGTGATTTACCAGTAGTGGTTTAGAGTGATATTCAATCAGTGCCCACCATAGACAGTGTTGCTCTATTAGAAAGTTGTCAAAAAACAATTGTACTCATAGGTCATCTCTCCCCTTCCCGCGCTTTCAAATTAGTCTAAAGTCGGCAACGATAGATCAATAGGACGTCAGGTACATGTTGTCGAGCATATTTCTACCCATGCACAAGTACTTTTTGAATAAGAGACGATAACGTGAAGTTTAGCGATGCAGCAGTTTGATCTGACTTCGCCTGTTTGACACATTATTGTAACTCATGTGTGCATTGTTCTCTTACGGTCCATTCACATCGGACGCGGCGCGTCCTCACGCGTCAGAATCTTCGTTCAGAACCTTCATAAACCTATGGGGCTTATGAAGGCTTATGAAGCTCACGCGAGACCGCGCCGCGTTCGGTGTGAATGAACCTTTAGTGTCTTCGTCTTATCCGCCTTGAAATCTTCCCATGTGCACTACTATCCCACGGTAACCACACCTCTTCTAAGTTAAGCATATAAGTGTAAGGAGTGTGGCCTGCTCATCATCATCTCTTCACGGAGTTGTCACGAAGTGAATTTGTTGACCCAGTGCTATCTGCTAAGACGATGAGGCATGCGAAGTCAGACCCAGCCGCTGACTTCGCTACACTTCAAGTCATTGTCTCTCATTCAATAAAATACTAGTCCGCTTTGCATATCTTGGACAGCTGGTAGAAAATATCCTTACCTACATGTACCTGAAGTCTTGCGACGATTCATTCAATTTTGTAGTTTTCAGACAAACTTGAAAACGCGGGGAAATAACCCATGAGTGCGAAATCGATTCACGGTTGTCACAGTTGCATTATTCAATCTAAGAAATTTCTTTTGACAGGAAACCAAGCGTGCGGATACATGAAAATCGAAAACGACGGTACCGGTCAATGGACTACATTAGCTTGTGACGCTCTGAGGTATAAATCGTTGCAACTGTGCATGAAATTGATAAGTATGCGTGCGTAAATACAAATTCCTCTTGTCATTATATACAATGCTGATCAATTTATTAGGAAGCGGGAGGTCATTATGGGGCTAGTTCGGAGAAACAAAAATCAATTCTAGTTTTATAAAAAAATCAAAGACGTTGACTCTTTTTCAAATTTTTCATTGGACTATTTATTTTACTAAATAATTTTACAGTGACAAGATAGAGCTGCCTTTAATACTAAAGTAACAGGTTAGTCCCCTGTTTCGGGGATAGTTCGGCAAAGTTATGGCTGTTCTGAGTTTTGACTAGTTTTCATTTTAGTGCTTACCTACATCGGTGCATAGATGAACGTTTGAAAGACCACTAACAATTAAGTACTCTAGTTTCACTTGCTCAAGCAAAGCGAAAAGTCGGATGGCTGCTAGACGTGATCACAACAGTTCATTTATATTTTATTTCTCCATAATTGGCTGAAGTAGGACAGCTTTTAGATGCGTTGGAAGATAACTTAAGCTATTTCCTATGAATGTGATATTTGCATGAAATAAAAATTTCTATGTGAAATGATCCATCATTCATTTATGTCTTATTTGACGGATGCAAATTTACTGAAAATATAGTTTTACATTTTTACAATGTTTCAACACTGCAATTCTCTTATTATTTCAAATGAGCGTTTCATCAGATTTTATATATTGATTTAGAAATAAAAGTTGATCCAGATGATTGGATAATCTCGAAATGTATTTCATCAGTGCATCATCAATATTTCAATTTCAGTCTTGTCTCGTATGTTTGTGAGAAGGTTATAGGAGTGCGAACCACTGTCCCAACCGTTCCTCCTGGTGAATGTTTAGCCGGGTGGACAACTCTTGGAGCAAATTGTTACAGGGTAAGTCTCAAGTCCGTAAGGCGAGCTCGTCTTCAGCACTGGCGGTAGCTTGATTGCTTGATCAGACAAGCTCTTCTTTAGTGCTGACTTCAGCTTCATTCCTTGGTCAGTCGAGTTCGTCCTGACCGCTGACTTCAGCTTGATTCCTTGGTCAGTCGAGCTCGTCCTGACCGCTGACTTCAGCTTGATTCCTTGGTCAGACAAGCTCTTCTTCAGTGCTGACTTCAGCTTGATTCCTTGGTCAGTCGAGCTCGTCCTGACCGCTGACTTCAGCTTGATTCCTTGGTCAGTCGAGCTCGTCCTGACTGCTGACTTCAGCTTGATTCCTTGGTCAGTCGAGCTCGTCCTGACCGCTGACTTCAGCTTGATTCCTTGGTCAGACGAGCTCGTCCTGACCGCTGACTTCAGCTTGATTTCTTGGTCAGTCGAGCTCGTCCTGACTGCTGACTTCAGCTTAATTCCTTGGTCAGACGAGCTCGTGTTCTCTACCTTGATAGAAGAATCAATGGTGCCAATTTTCTTCATGGACTTAATTAACATCATAGATTATAAAATTAATGGTATTTTCTGTATTTAATTTGCTGTGGCATATTTCCGTTGTCAATTCATCAGATCGCATTTTCTCTAATTCTACAGGCTTTCACACCAAGCTCATTGACGGATCGAAAGACGTGGGATGAAGCTCGTGCTTTTTGTATTCGGTTAAATGGAGACTTAGCAAGCATTCCAGACAGCAATACGAACGCCAATATGAGATTGCAAGTCTCCAACAATCTGGGAGAAAGTCTTTGGATTGGTCTGAATAACAGGGACAGAGGAGGTTATATCTGGTCCGATGAATCAGGCGTTAGTTTTGAGAATTGGAAAGACGGCCAGCCGGATAATCACAATAACCAGCAACAATGCGTCCACATTGACTACAGCGTAAGTGAAGAATGTAACCCTTGTAGGATCGTATGTAACTGAGTCCCCGGTTCAGACGCCGAACTAATGGCACCGGCTCTAAAGACTCCAAGAAATATACCGTCTATGGAATGAAGATTTATCGTCACTATTCCCCTTTCTGGGGACTTGGACGGTGCTAGCTAAGTCAGACTACTAAAGAGCGCTGTGGTACCATAAGTCCGGATGCCCTTCCTGCTGACTTCCAAAGACACTTTCGGGATTCGATATCTAGATCAAAAGATCACAAGGTCAAGCACTAAACCATATTGCCACCGAGACCAACCGTCTCAGCCGCCGTAGTTGCAACTAGTTTGTCGGTCGGCTTGTAGAAGACGTTGCGGTATTATCTTTTCAACCTACAGCATCGGTTGCAGTATGATTTTATGAAATATGATATTACTGCCAGTTTACGTAAAATTTCCATATACGTCATGAGCATTATCTACTATCATGGGGAAATCGGCGATCCTGGGGAGGGGCATTGTAGGTGCTACTTAGCGCATTTTTATGCGGGTAAAGGAGGAATGCTGACAATAACCTTGAGAATTCATTGGAATTCCGTGCAAACTTAACTACACGGTAAATCGCTTGATACCAATCACATACGAAGGATGCATACCAAGATATTTTTTTGGTATATTTTTGTATATATTTGTATGCTTTTCGTATGATTTAAGACCTTTTGTCAATAAAGATTACACTTATGTTGGATGGTATTCACTACTGTTTTGTACGTAGTGAGATAATGACATTCAGGAGTCAAACTTGTAATACTGAATTCGATTTTAATACATGTAAGTCTCAATCCGAAATAAAAACATATTATAATCAACGAACTCAAAGATAGTTATGTTTGAGATATATAAGTCAACATGGTTGCACAAAAGATATCGTTTGATTGAAATGATGTTAATCAACTTCGGTTATTAAAAAGAGCTAGCCAAGAGTCCTGTAAATGTTACTAGGGAAGGAGCAACGATGTCATACAGTATAATTTTCGAAGTAAATCTAATATAGTTAAATACCACACTATCAAAAAGAAATATTTATGACTGATATTACTGAAAAAGTTAGTTGACAGTAGTATAGTTGACAATTTTGTGATAGGTGACTTAAAGCTCTACACACGAGAGACATACGAATGAGGACGAATTTGCATAGGGTCCCGTATATAAAAAAATAACAACAACTTCATCGTAACAACTTCGTCAACAACCAATCACAGATAGAATAGTTCGTTTCGCTACATACGAATCACATACGAAAGTAAGTGAGCCTTTGTATGAAAAGCATACCAGATCTCTGTAAACATACGAGAATTTCGTATCAAAATGTTAGTTTCAAATTGTATGTGAATGTGGTATATTTTTGTATGTAATTTTCGCATCCAGCGATTTACAGTATAGTTATTGCAGCTCCATCGAAACATTTAGTAGGTAAAGGTATACATGGGTGCATCTCTGAACTCGCTGCACTGAACTCTTCTTCATTTGCACATAAAAAGTGACGTCAATAAACACATATTCGTGGATGGCAATGAAGACAAATCATAATGAAGTGCTAGGAAAATAGTCGACCACGTATATTTGACATGACCTATCGATGAAATTTTGCAATCAATTTGTCTGACTCAGCATTTCGGAGGTGGTGAAAGAGAGTTAAAATTTTAGAGGACTCAGGAGAGTTGGCAGCGGGCCGGATTTTCCTGGCCCGCCCCAACTCGCAGAAGACCACGCCGCGTCCCACAGCAGCCCGGTCCGTGTCCCGCATTGCTGGTTTGCAGCCCGCAAAAGCCCGCACCAATATTGTTTGGTCCGTAAAGGAAGAATTCGACTTTTTGACTTCAGGTATGCTTTAAGAAGAGGCTATGAAGAGTCACGCCTATGCTACCATGCTGGTCCTGATAGATTCATATTTCTAAATCAACTTTTGCATGTTCAGACTATCTAGGCCGCTACATGAAAGCGTAGCCTATGCATGCATGCGGTGGGCCTTATACGAAATACTTTTAAAAGTTTATAAATTGCTTGTGGCCTAATTCTATCAAGTGCATGATTGAGGTGAACTGAAACTGAGACAGTCATAGTGTCAATGTAATGTAACAATCATCGACCTAATGCATATCCGACATCCTTACCTATCTCCGATCTTGTCATGTGATCGTATTTCAGCTGACTCCTTTAAAATCAAATGACGCATGTTTCACCTCATTAGGCATGCAGGTATTGAAAACTGGCCCACAAGCCCACAGAAAGGCCCGCCCAGCATACACTCGCTCTGGGACTCAGCCCCCCTAACCCCAAGATCCCGGGTGCATGCATGATTATGTTCGTGTTACATGCAATAAAAATGCAGAACTTAAATATAGTTAGCCAATGAAATTTTCGCTCTTTCGCTAATTCGATCTCCCACGACGGGGTTTTTTCATGATATACCCGAGAGTGTCAAATAACTCACATTCCCTTTGATGTCAACTTTCAAGCAGTCTCTCAGATGCCGATGCCTGCTACCGGCCAAGCCTGCCACGTCAAGTAAACCTGACGAGACTTTTTTATTTCAGGACTTAAAATGGAGCACAGAAAACTGTTTCGTGAAGAAGAATTGGATTTGCAAAGTCAGGAAAGAACTCCTGTCTGGATCAACTTTGCCGCCGATGACGACCCCGTCCTTACCAAGCTGTGGGAATGGATACCGATTATATAAAGGCTTTTGTTATAAAGTGTTTGGAGATTCACAGCAGTCTTCAACCTGGCAACAGGCACTAGCAACCTGTCAAGGAGATGGAGGGAATTTGGTCAGCCTTCATAACACCGCCGACAATAATTTTATTCTTAGTCTGGTAAGTTTTGAAAGAAATTGTGTCCCAACTTTTACTACCAAACGTGTTCCGTGTCATTGTTGAGTGCATGCATATGCGAGCGTACTCTAAATCAGCTCGTACCGCTCGCGGAAATGAGAACATCGACGTGCCACAACCCATGTCGATGCTCACTTAGATACCTGTACAGTGATGCTTCCGCAGAGAATAAGATCATTGCATAGAAGTCCCTCTTGCAGATATATTCTGCTATCTACATAAATTAAGGAAATAAAGCAATTATGGTATAATACCTCATTACTAATGCTGATGAAAAGGGTGAAGCTGTGCCTTGTGATGCAAATCGATGAAGATAACGTATTTTTACACCACAAAATGAGATGTCCGATGTCATCCTTAAACCAACTTTCATGCTTAAAATTACAAACTCGGGTCTGGCAGGTTTTACTGTTAACATAATAACTTTAACTAAAAATTGATAAATTATTCAACCATGAATTTCACCCTGTTCCACTCAACAGATTTTGGCAGATTTTCGATATGTTCACTAAAAAGGTCCAAATTGAAACATAAGATTTGGTTTTATTTCTATTTCAATTTGTTACGGGTGAACTGAAAAATTCCCTGGACTCTGTAAGAAAGACGCAGATATAGAAACTAGCCAGACAAGCACCTGACTTCAGTGACGATTGCATGGCTTTTTGCTCTTACTGACAGATCAGGGATAATGTCCTTGCGAACATGATCATAATATAGTCTGATTTGAAATAAGAAGACCAGAGAAAGTTTGAAGCTTGAAATGTATCTATTTATTCTTGCCTACATCAGTATAACTTAATCTCGATCTTCAATGATGGTAGCTGCCTCCACTTAACTTCCTCAAGAATATTTCAGAGACAAGATTATGCGAAAAAAGAACAAAATAAGAATGGTTGCGAATGGAAAAAACGTTGCAAACCTTTAAACCGGTGAAGTCTGAGCAGCTAAGCTTACTGTCTTCGTGTTTTATTTCTTTACAGATTAACGGATTTAATATCAACTTCTGGATCGGTTTCAACCAGCTAGGATTCCAAAGAGGTTTCAAGTAAGCTCTGAAATATTATTGAACAGCTCTCAATTGATACACAATGTCACTGACAAATTCTTTTCGCTTCAGGTGGTCCGATAACACAGTAGTCGATTTCTTGAATTGGGGAAGAGATCAGCCATCGGACAGTGAATATCCTAGCCACTGCGTATCCATCAATGCCCAAGACGGTAAATTGCTTTCTTTCTAATCGTGTTTTTGTTAACTCTCTTGCTGCATTTTGTATTTTTTTACGAAGTCATCATTAATCATGGTCATGACATCTGTTCGTAAAAGACGTGTTGCATTTTGTATGAGGAAAATCCTAATGATGTCACTTGAACGTAACGTAACTATTGATTCGATTAACATTTTAGAATGTCTAATTATATGGAAACTGCCTCGCGGAAGCAAATGTCAATTTCCACTGCTTTATGTAAGCGAGTTATACGACAAGAGATATTCAAAAAAGCATGACTACACTTCCTAATTAATCGTACTACCGGTATTTGTTCTAGTCGAAAGCTTGCTTCCGTGCAAGGAAAAACGCACTTCATTCCTTGATTTGCTTCACGAGTCTATTCGCACTCTAAATAGAGAATTAGAAACTGTCAACTTTAGAGTAAGTATGTAGGTAGAGTGTCTACTCAAAGAAAGTATCTGTATACAGTAAAAATTTTTATTTTAAAGGATTCAGCTTTTTGTGGAGATTGCGTTCTTGCGGTCCAAAAAATCATTTGTGCAGTTTTGAAAAAGCTACATTTTTGCCAATTTAAATACTACCGACATGACACCCCGCTATAAGTAGTGTGAAACAAGTTGGATATCATAAGGAATGAATATTTGCTAACAAGCATCGTAACTAAGCGGAAATTATGCTGATGATCAAGGAAATCTAATGAACTGCATTATAATGGAAGTCTTCATGAAAAGGTCGAGATTTTATTGTGCTGTCGTGGCTGAAATTTCATGTTTTTAATTCAATTTTCATCGTCATGAATTTATGATGCACTAAATTAATGTTTCACTTCTTGAAACTGAATAGTGATGTGGACCCATTTACATCTTTAAAAGTTTATTGAAATCATTGTCTTTGATTCTGTTATTTTTCTCTACCAGTGGCAGGTTGCTCATGATATGATCACCCTTAAGAAGATTATTTTGAGGTTGGTTAGGAAAGCAATAGCAGGTCATCAAGTTGCTAATTTAAGAAACATTACCTCTCCAAGGTTGTCATGACACGGGCAATCTGTAAAATAATGTCATTTCCTTCTGCATTACAATCATGATCAGTCAGTTCCGTTGTAATTTCTTCAAAATTGCATAAATGTGCACATCTCACATTTAGTGACAACACCACCTGTATTTCCTTTGAGTTCATTAAATAAAATCGAAAATGTATACCCATTGGGGATTTAATAAATGCTGATATGCTACTCTATGTTCCGCAGGGTAGCGCAAATTTCTCGCAACATGTACCACTCTACCTAATGTACTTAACTCTATGCTGTCTACAGTACCTACCACAACCAAATTACCTAATTTTCTATTACCACACTCTGAAGCTGCTTCCTACACTAAAGAGTCACTCATGCCATAGAGTAAGTGTGTTAAGAAGAGTAGCAATTCAGCATAAATTAAATCCCCAATGTGCATACAGTTTTTGTTTCATTAAATGAACTCGAGTTGAGACCCAGGACCACATGTGAGATAAGCAAATTTCTGCAGTTTTAAAGAAATTACCACGGAATTGACTGATCCTGATACCAATACAGAAGGAATGATAGTATTTACAAATCTTCCATGTCCTGGCAACCTTGGAGAGGTAATGTTTGTTAAATTAGTAGTTGGATGTTTCACTACTATTTAATGCTCAGCCTTATTAATAGGAATATCTTCTTTAGCATGATGTTACAAACTACATGTACCTACCACTGAAAGAGCAAAATATCATAATCAAAGACAATTACTTGAATGGGTCCACATTGCTATTCAGATTCAAGAAATGAAACATAAATTTAGTGATTCATAAAATCATGCCGCTGAAAATTGAATTATAAACTTGAAATTTCACCAAGGAAGCGCAATAAGATCTCGACTTTTCCATGAAGACTTGCATTGTATGCAGTCATGAAGTTTCCTTGATAATCAACTCAATTTCCGCTTAGTTTCATTCCCTTTGATATCTAATAGGTTTCATACTACTTCACGTCGCTAGTGCACAAACACAGGAATAATTTGCAAAAAATCTAGTCTTTTTCAATAAAAGTGATCAAATATTTTTTGAACCACAGGAACGTAACTTCAGTAAGAAATGAATCCTTTGATATAATATTCTATTTAATATTGATTGATTGAGAGCTATTTGATATATATTTGATTATAATATATTTCTTAACTTGAAAATACAGGTTAGGGTCTCGAGTTGGTCTAGATAGCTCATAGCTCCCCAATTACTGGCCGAGACCATAACAGTACGCACAAAACCAACTGCCTTGACAACCTTTTCTCAATTTGGCTACCTTATTTCCAAGCACAGCAGTCAGTATCAATTCATAGTACACTCCTCAATGTAGCACAGATTAACTTTCAATAAATTTTCTCTGTTTTTCCCGAATAATGTATAAATAATCTCTTTTTCTTGCGCCCTTGTTTTGAGAATATATAGTCCAAATAAAATATAAATTTAGCACCGTATTGATGAAAAAAGCAATCCTGCTTTCAAATAGTGTTAAGATGACTTTTTCTGAATGGTGCATATTTTCGTATACTCGACTGAAAGACCTGCAAACATGTAAATAATTTTCAGGTTTCTGGTATGACTGGAATTGTGGCTCAACCACTGGCTTTGTTTGTAAACGTGCAAATACGACAGTCGAAATAACGACAACACCTCGGGCACCGATTGTAGGATATTGTCCATCAGGCTTTCAACCAGTTGGCAATAAATGCTATAAATTCTATTCAACGTTGAGATCGTGGTCAGAAGCACGTGATGCCTGTGCAGCGGTAATTCCTGGAAGGACTTTCTTGGCATCACTCTCAAATGATTATGAGCAATGTAAGTATGAGTCAACTTACGCTTGCAATTTCAATCTCTTAATTTTCATTTTTGACGAATTTAGTGTGCAATTATGAATGAACGTCAAATTATGTTTTCAAAGGAATTTTATGAGCAAAGATTGCGTCAGAATGTCAGCATCTGAAGCTCACAACTTCATCTGTGTTGGCACTTGTAAATTGCGAGTAAATTGAAATTGATTGCGGTTTGAATCAGGTGCCTTTTAAAAGATCTCAAGAGATATTTTCTTTTGATAAGCATCTCAATCTCGCTTTAATCAGTCATCTACAAGAGGTGAACACTAAACTATAGAAGAGAACCCTCAGCTGATCAGAAATTGATAGTTACACTACTCGTAAATGATATTTTCTATTGTAAATCTCTTACTTTAGATATTTTTCGACATGAGCAATGCATCATATCGCCGAAAATTCAACAATATTTTTGGCAATAAAGATGTTTTTCATGACAAAAGTAATGCTGCTTCAAAGAAGTTGCAACTATTTTCAACAAAATATATAATTCCTTAAGCATCAAATCAAAGGATCTATTTCCCTAAACATCTTCAAGCAGAC
Organism: Prostheceraeus crozeri; assembly: GCA_907163375.1. Taxonomy (NCBI): domain Eukaryota; kingdom Metazoa; phylum Platyhelminthes; order Polycladida; family Euryleptidae; genus Prostheceraeus; species Prostheceraeus crozeri. Next base: position 760,121 of record CAJQUW010015046.1, read on the forward strand.
CGAATGCATATAGTAGGTCATAGTTAGCAATGTACTCGTGAGTGATATGCTTTCATTTTAAATATTTTCGCCTGTAGGCGTCTGACAATGCAATTGGTGAGAAATCAGTCAGTTGCTAGTCTTTTTAATGGGTGATTGCATGAGCCATTAATTGGAAAGCTTTGATCATTTAACATCAGCTATACATTAAACAGGCTCCCGTATCACAGATCTTCTCTTGGTCAAAAAGTTCATCCGCATATAATTGCATAATAATATTGAATGCTTCGAATTTTCAAACATTTTTCAGCGGGAGTTACGGCAACTTTGAGAGCAAATTACTTTGACATGTGGATCGGCCTGTATCGTACGGATTACAATCAACCGTTCCTTTGGCTGGACAATTCTGAATTCACATTCGATAATTGGGCGCGTGGAGAACCCAGTGGAACGCGATGGAATCCTGTAAGTTGACGATAATAAATCAGATAATCGGTTCATACTCACACATCTTTATCAGGAAATCATGTTAAACAGATGTTCCTTGATTTGGGATTCACATGTGAGAATCCGTGAATTCCTATTCTACATACAACGATTAAGAATACAACGATCTATTCTTGCTTATCTTCAACATAGGGTATTTCTGACGTCGCTCGATTGTTCTTTTTTAGTAAGTTTATTTCTTTAAGTATTCATCAGATACTGCTATTTACATAGTACTAACATTTCATCCAAGATTTTGCATCAGTAATGGTCACTGGCATGGATAATCAAAAATTGATTGCCATTGAATTGCTGCTTTTAATCAATTAATTGAAATTGCAATAACTAAGTAGCCAATTAATTGAAACTGGAGCTACTGAGCCATCAATTAATTGACATCAATCAATTTTTGATGATCCATGATGATTTCTGATCATAACTTAGCTATGGCGTGCATCTGCAATGAATAATTGGTTGAAAAATCCTAGACATTTGATGGGCAAAACTCACAGATGATAGGGAAATGTGCGCTTGCGCGTGCATCGTCCTGCTACAAAAGGCAGATAAAGCAGGCGTCCGTTGGAATAGTGGACTATTGAGAAGTCAAAAAAATTCTCCACATGTATGTGCTTGAATTCTACGATCATCTGCATTAGCAATTGCTATGTGTTGGAGGTGCGAACACTTTGGATAGGTGCTTCACTCGATATTAGAGAGACAAAAAATCATGGCTGATGCATCCGAAAGATGTAGACATAATTTTATAATGATCAATCACATCAACCATTTGTAATAGTAATTTGAATCAATCTGCTAATTGATAATTGAAGTGTTATCCATCAATTAATTGAAATTCAATACATTTTTGATATTGGTCATTGGCCAATGAAGGCTTGAAACCTCAAAGTACATGTAAATAAGATGCGAAAATATTGAGCTGCGTCATCAGCTGAAAAAAGGTAACGGACTCGAAGATCTGTCGCTTCACCCAATTACCGAAGGAATCATCAGCTAGTCCAGTTCACATTATTCAGAATCAGCGCAGCCCCCTATTTAAGATTACTTTAGAGTTCTGGATATCAACACCTTGATATGACATGATGTCTCAATTTTTAAAATGTTCTTTTCTAAAGTCATAGCTATCTAAGCGAATGATTACTAGCTTTGCAGTAGAGCTGTATTTAGTTGAACAATGGGTGGCAGAGATAGTTTGTGAGAGAGTATGTAGTGAGAGGTGTCTGAGTGAATTTTTCTCATAATGAAGGTCATCACAGGACGTAATATTTTTTAGAATATTCGTTTGAAGTAGATGTCGAATTATTACTACTAACTATGTGGTAGTCAGTAACATTTAGAATGTATCATATTTTAGAACAGTAGCCAGGCTTACGTTTTGTCTGTTCACTGTCTGTTCTAAGCAGGCACTTTGGCTGTACATTGTCTAATATTGTCTGTGGCATTTGACTGTTCATTGACTGTCTTCTCTTGTAGGAGAATTGTGTTGAAATGTTCGGAAATGGTCACTTCCAAATTGGTTCTTGGAATGATATTTCTTGCTCAACAAAGCGTCCTTATCTCTGCATGGCTCTTCGAGGTAAATTCGTTTGTTTAATGTTTTAATGTTTACTTATTTCAATGTATATGTATGTATGTAAATGTTAAACACGCATGTGTATGCCTGAGGGGCTTATTTGTGCGCTTACTGAAGATGCAAAATCATATTCAAAAGTTTGTATTGCGGATATTGGAAATTTGGAGTTTCCCATGAGACGGGCAGAATTTGCTCTCTTTTCTTGAAGCAGTCTTATCAAGTTGTAAAAATTAGGGCTATAAGCACTCATTTGTAAACAAGACATGAAAGGGATTATATATGACCGTAAATATACTGCAATGATAGGTATAGTTCAGTTACACAGAGACTAAAGCCTATAGGAAACAGACCGTAAGTAGTCAAGGTCTAGACTAGGCTTATTGTATTTTCAAATGATTTTTGTCTGCACAAAACTTCTTCTATCCTAATAGAAAGCTCACATGAAAGGTATGTGACAAGTTTGAAAGAATAAAAGAAGCCTTGTACATAAAGTGCAATAGTATCTTGATAATTCAGGGTCAGCTTACTTTTGCAAGATTCAGTCTCTGTGTAACTGAGCTAGGCCTTGTATCTGCACTTTATAAAAAAATAAATCAATAGAATTTGATGCGTGAAAAAACAAAGCAATCCTCAGTTTCAATTTCTCCGCTTTCAAAGAGCTGGTTGTTTTAATTGCCTGTTACACATCAGGCTTCAAAGGAACATGGTCGCAGATATTATAGTTAATTACACACGTGATTCTACGAGTATTTCTCCAGATTCCCATGCGGGGCTGCTTCATCAGACCACCTCGGTGTCAGTTAAAAAGAACTTCAGCAAGCTCTTGTCAAGTGAACCTTCGCCCAGATGACACCTTGAAATGCGCCTACAGAGCTGCCAACGGTTCGATTAAGTCTTTGTGGTTAGTGATCACATGTTTGCGGGATTACATGTCTTTGTAGCAGAGTAGTTGTTTTGAGGCATCGTTCTAATGAAAAATACGCGTCACACAACTTGAATTCCACGTTCAGAGTTTGAAATCGGAATTCATAATGGAATTGATAAATTAAAAAGACTTGTATCATATTTTGATTGTTAGATAAAGGAGAATATATGCAATCTTAATATAGTAATCTCTTTAGGATACGCAATTTTACTGTCCAGTCGCGGTGTCACGGAGAGTGCGATTTCATTTTTAAAATTTCACAGGGGATGCCTCTACACCTACCTATACAATTTGACATCTAAATTACGAATATGATGGTTTAAAAATCATCCATCGAATATATTGACAAGTTTTGCTACGACATTTTAGCTCAGAATGTGCCCGAATTCTACATGTCCTGGCATCAATAATTGAGGATTTACAGTGTATAGGTGAGCGAGGCTTTGTATTCAAACATTGATTTCCCTCCGTTAATCCCAGCTTCTGTTGTGAACTGTTGTGACTTCTGTTGTCTCCCAAAGGTTGCTGTGCGAGTTTTCCACGAAAGAAATTTGTATAATATGTTATAAACTTTGTTTTTGATTTCAGAACTTTTTTATAGTTATTATATTTTTTCGTGTTTTAATAGAGCCTAGCATCTAGCCAAGTACAAATACTTTTCAATTGTTTATTTGTGAGAATTTTGTCATTTTTATCAGAAATAGAAAGACACACCTGTATATTGTCATGTAGGATAATTCTGAGGGAAATGTAAGAAGCATGCAGAGTTGAGCGAATAGTGAATGTCATTGGGCAAGAAGTTGTCCCTTTCGAAAGGGACTGTCCTCTTTCTAATGAAAAATAAAGTAAAATGACAGTTTTATACATAATTTCTATAATTTCTCATTGGCTGGCACTTATATCTGAATTAAATAAAGCATGAAGTTTATTGTCGGTAAATTGTTGCAATACTTTAAGTAAAAAGATACTGATATAAAGTGAATTTCGTCCTTTTATTCTTGACTTTTTCAAAAAAATCTTCAATGGATGATTATCTAGCCATCATATTCTAGATCTAGAGGGCAAATTTCAAAGATATGCACCAGACATTTTTGTGCAAGAACGTACAATGTGGTTTCGGATTCAAGGTCCGTCATTTCGAATAGTTGGTTTTTTCTCGAAAAGCGGCCTTGATGAATGGCTCATTAACCATCATATTCTTGATCTAGAGGTCAAATTGCATAGAAATATGAAAAAATCCTTTAGGAAATTTAGCAAATAAAACCGTCACTCTCCGTGACACCGTGGAGACCTATAACTGACATCGAAGATGAAATTAGAGTGACATCAAGAAGAGCTTAGCATTTCATATGAAGTGAACAAAGCTTATTTGTAAGAAGCTGTCGTACCTATCTTTGCAGATCCATACCTCCCTACACCTTGGCCTACGAGGAATCTTGTAACCTGTCCTGTTGGTTTCGTGTCCTACTATTCATACTGCTACATGTTTGTCAATGCGCCACAAACTTGGTCACAGGCCTCTAGCGGCTGCTCACAATATGGTGCCACATTAGTATCAGTGCATGATCTGTATGAACACTCATTCATCCATTTCATGACTAGCACAAGAGTCAATAATGCAGTGTGGATCGGACTGAATGATCAAACGGTAAGTCATGATAGCCGTCTGTCATAGAAATTGATTACAATAAAACCTTTGGAATGGAAGTTAAGCTTCATGCAATACACAAAAGTGGCACGAAAATTGTAGGCATTTTTACTTAGAAACATTTGTATCACAGTGCGGTATCATTGGGTTAGAATCAGATCCATCCTAGTCAACTTCAGATGCATTCTGCTGATTATGAAATCGATTTGCGATGTGCAGGTAGGGTTCCGACTGAAGGATTGTTCATTAAATAAAATTCTGCCGGCAGAAAATTAAACCGATTTAATTATTCTGCCGACAGAACATTCAGCCGACTTTATGAACCACTGTATAATACCGAAACCGACTGAATGAAACATGCCGTGGGTGCAGATTCTTGCCTTAAAGCGATATGTTTATGGTTATTTTATCGAAGTGATTTAACTACGTACAGTATAGGGAATGCTGGATAATAATATTTGCTAAGTGGTGTCCGTGGCACAGTGGTTGCGTACTTGGACTAGCGATCTCATGGTCCAGAGGTCGAACCCGGAAAGTGTCATTGGAAGTCGGCAGGAAGGGCATCCGGACTACAAAGCACCACAACGCTCCAAACAAAGTATGACTTAAGTCAGCACTGTCCAAGGCCCCAGTAGGGGTAAAAAGTGACGTAAAATCGGTAAAAAAAAACACTGATAGCGCACCAATACATTCGCATTGTCCGCTGGAAGCGACCATCACTTAGGCACCGTTACCGTGACAGCGCAAGTCCACGACGTAGCATTGTTTTTAATGTGCTGGTCCGATCTATTCCTTCACTGTTGTAATGTATACATGATCTGGAAGAGTTCCAGGGAGAGTCGCTGGGATTAGGAGAAGGGATGCGGAGTCCTATCATTCTGATGGGAAGTCTGTGGCAAGTATATAAAGCCTAGTTTTTTGAAAAAACTGGTAGCCTACATCATAGATCATTATAGGCCCACCTGAACCTATTAGTGATAATTGCTATATCAATTATCAATCATTTTCGATGAAAGTTTATCAAATGTCGCTTTAAGTTGGATGCATGCGACTCGGCTCCTCTCATCTTGTTGATGTGTGCTTCACACGGCTTTTCTCCAGTCTTTACCAGGCAGGAAAATCCCCATCCTTCTCAAAAAAATGAGTACACTTTTGATTTTAATATGCACTTTGGAAGAGAAATCACACACGATAAAAGTGAGGGTAAGAGGTAATGTTCTCAAACAAACTAGCATTTCAGTTTTGTCTCTGATGTTACCTTTGGCGCGTAGGTATGATCGAGGCTAGGAAGGCTTGTCTTCTCTACTAAATCACTGAGTGAAAAGGCAATCCTTTTTTCACTGTCACGGTTCATTCCCTCAACTCTATCATTTGATAGGACTCCGACTCTGACTCCCACTCCGCATCCCTGATTAGGAGTTAGCGCCTGCTTTATGCATGTAATACGTCTATGTTAGCAACTCTTGTTGATTCGCTTCGGTGTTACGATATTCAGTTTCCCTCAGTTTTATTTTCCGATCAAAAATTATAATCTTGGTTTTATATTCATATCAGGAAAAGAGTCCTTTGTCTCATTTTCCTAGTAGGAAACTTAAAACTGTAACATACACACAGTTATAAGTACGAGAATTCCATATGACTTTTTTTATTGAAGGGCAACCAGCAAAGCCAACAGGAAAATGAAAGAGACTGGGAAAATAAAACAGGGTACAAGGAGCATGGTTAAAATTTCCGATCAGAAAATGCAATCAAGGTTAGATTTTCTGGTAGGAAACTGAAGCAGAGGGAGAGCGAGTACTGTAACACCGGTCGTCAGCGTGTGCACACAATGAATTAATCGAAGAATAAATGTATTGCACAACCGATAAAGTGCAGAGTAAATGCAAAGGAAAGCAATTAAAGTGCAAGGTAACGTAAATAATTAAGACACGGAGTAAATAAGATGCAGAATATTTAAATCGCCCAGGTGTGATGTAGAACATTCAAAGCGCAGAATAAATTTGTTGTATACAGCAACGCAAAGTAAATATGGTGTACAAGAATGAAAGTGCACGGCAAATGTGGAATAGGATTTATGTGTTCTGCCTCATATGCGGCTTCGAAATTTTTTCGGGAAATACAGTACATAATCAGTCTCTTTTTCTTATCTTAAGCGCAGTGCTGAAAAGCAGTTACACAAACACAGAGAGACTTTTTTGAAATACGGTTATTTCTCCGCTAAGCAACTTTTGGACAACTGCCTGAACTTTATTTAAGTTCCTTTTCCATATTTCCAGTTTAGTCAGTTCGAATCATCTCGATGGCGTAGTCAATGCATCTGACTACATGTCCGAGAATTTTCTTTCGAGGCTGCTTTCTTTAAAGCAGGGCCCCGCTTGAGCGAGTTTGAACGTACAGGAATTAAGGGGCCGAAACGTGAATCTTGCTCAAGTTCCTGCTGATGACCTCTTTTCCTTTTGTCCTCATCAACTTTATCACAGCATATATCAATTATCTGTTTTAGTTGCACTTCATGGAACCTGTGGGAAAGCCAGATCAGTCCTTTGGAGGGATCAAATTCTTTACTTTTCATTATCTTCAGCTTCATCTTCTCACTTCGATTGAAGCATTTGCGCAACACCACACGTGGTTGAACAGTTATCCGCATTAGAAATGACAGGTCTGTTTGTATTTGTATTTGACTGATAGCAGATTGGGATTTAGATAAGTTACAAAGTTTGTAGTATATAAGCAGACACACAAGTGTCATGTCTATAATCACTCCTTTTTAAACGCTAATGCCATAAGTAAGTTGTTAGATTTATAATTTTGTTTAAAACGCAGTAGTAAGTTATATTTTTTTCTTTCAGTTTTTAGTTCGGCCTATAGTATTATTATTTTTCTTTATGATCTACCGGAGGTTAGCCTCAACCAATTTAATTATCTTATCAGTTATCATGAAAACAACTCTAGTTTTGATTGTATAGTACAAAGACAGGGTGCAATGTACGCTTGCAAAGCTTTTTTCAAGAATGAGTGACACTCTACTGCACGGAAGTTCTCCAGCAGTTTTACGTAAAATGTTTTAATTTTTCCAGACACCTGGTACATACGTTTGGAGTAACGGCTACCCACTTACCTTCACACATTGGGGAGAAGATCAACCAAGTTTGGATCAGAGCAAAACATGCGTTGAGATGGAAGTAAACGGCCGTTGGACAACTGTCGAATGTAACCACCTTCATCCATATGTCTGTTCTATCAATTACGGCCCAGTGCCAACCACTGTTCCGACTATTGAAGGCACCTGTCCTAATGATAAATGGGTTCCCTTTGGCAGTCATTGCTACTATTTTGAAATTGGTAAGACATGGAGTGAGCGAGTTGACTTTGAAGACGCTCAAGTGAAATGTCGTGATCTGGACCCCAACGCCCGCTTGGTCAGCATCAATTCACAGCTGGAAATGAACTTCATTCGAAACCAATACAATCAGAGATTGAGTGGAGAAGATGCAAGATATCTCCCAAATCTGTGGATTGGACTTTATCGTCAGGCCAGTGGTAAGTACTGCATCTGTGGCCAGAAAAAGTCACACAGGTGGTAGGATAGCTCAGTTGGTTAAAAGCCGCGCTTCGGTGTGGAAGTGCAGAAGGTCCATGGTTCGAGTCTGTCCTCCTCTGGAGGTACCCTCGCTACCACAAGAGGCTACTAACCCCATCCTGGTGAGAGTTGCGACTGTGTGAAGGCTGACGCAACCCTCTGGGCCACTAGCATAGCTTCGTGCTTTGCGTGGGCCGAAAAAAAGAGAAACGTCGACTACCGGAACAGTCCCTGGCTGGTTCCAACCATGCCGCATTCTGGTAGGTGAGAGGTACCCGATATTGGTCACGCATTCCTGCAATTCCCGCAACAAAATCACTGCCGAGCACCACAGGTCCTCGCAGCCCGGAAAGAAATGAAACCGCTGAAATACGCAAATTTTAGCGCTGTATAAGCAACAATTTTCATTGTAATGTCTTCCAAAGCTGCGGCCTGTGTGTTACATGTAATTCAATGTAATGGTTTCATGCGAACAAACATAGGAAATGGATTATAAATAGCTGGATTGCAATAGGATGACAGAAAACGAACTTGGATTATGAACATTACTTGCAGTCATCCCGGCAGCTGTCGCTGCATGATCCTCGGTGTTGTGTGCAGCGTAACCTACGTGTGGTCCTTCGTGTTAGCATTGTAATAATGTGTCTTTCACAAAGCCACCTTGATGCAACTATTACAAGTAACTAGTAAGTCCGATGACAGCCCATTATTGTGTCAGAAAAATGAAAAATCTCGAATTTTGTGAATGATTGAGTGAAAGTAATCACTGCAGTGGAGCTTTTTATATGAAAGGAAATGGCAGGGAATCAGGGATTTTGTCAATATTGTTGAAAATGCTCATACACTGTAATTAAAAAGGCACTGAAAATTCCCTAACCTAGACACTAAAATCAAAACTTGGGCGTTATTCGTGCCGAGACATGAAATTAGTATACCTACCACCCTTACAAAGCAAAGAACCATTGGCACCCAGCCTAGGGGTAAATTGCCCCACAGGGGCAATCTGACAATTTTCTCGGAGTAATCCTCTCTCAATTTATGCAGATCTTTCTTAGACTAACCTAGTTCACTTGTGGCGATGGTCATGCACACTTATTTCCTGTTCCATGTTGCTCCGCGTTTGGATGCTAAGATATTCCATATGGTAGAGGATTCTCTATGTACGATTTCATTAGCTGGCTAAGCAAGCAACACGAACACACTGAGTTACTACTTGTGACACTGTATTGTTCTGTCACGATTAAAAACTAGCACCCTGGTTTTAGTTAATCCCTCCACAATCCAGTAAAGCAGTGAAAACTCGCCACAGTTCACAAGTCAATGTCATGGTTTTTTTAATGTGCAGTTCTACACTATGCGAACAGTTGTAACTCGTTTTATTGTACTCGTTTATATTTTTCGTTCGTATTGATGAGTCTGCTGGCTAGCTACTTGAAGCTTGTCCGATTAATCATTCCATTTTCCATTTTACACTAAGTTGAATCTTTTTGGGGTATTTCAACTGGCTTATCTGTCATTTTTTCTATTAACAAGATTGAAACTATTGAAATAATGAAAACATTAAAATAATAGTGTTAGTCCCTAAGTTAATCCTACGTGGGGGTAATGAGACAATCTCAAGAATGGTAGGGGCAACAAATTATACAAGGCTGGGAACCACTGCACAGAACCTTTACTTTTGTAATAAATATACTGTATAATGATATCAGTCACTAAAATATCGATATTTTAGTGATTTTTAGTGTTTTCAGTTAATGCCTCATACTAGCGTCTGGGGTATGGCATTTTTAGTGTCTAGTAAATTATAGTGTATACTATTTCACGGTCGCGAAAGCCGCAGAACCCCTCAACTTAACCGATAGAATTTCAGCTTTTCCAAATCCCCACATCACGAGCACCATATATGATGTGTGGCAGCGGCTGCGTATTTTCATACCAGTGAGCCATTGCACGAAATCAATATTCGAACTGTCTTGATTTTTGACTGGTAATATTTCTGTCCATTTCAATCTTTTTAAATCGCTTTTTAGGTGATTTCGCGTGGTTGGACAACAGTCCCGTCGGATATGTCAATTGGGCATCAGGAGAACCAAATGGAAATCACAACACTGAGCCGTGTGTGGAACTGTATTCATATTCAGGAGATTGGAACGACTGTTATTGCAGCAGCTCCAAGGCCTACATCTGCAAGACCTACAAAAGTAAGAGTCTATGCGTGTGTTATAAAGTAGCCATTAATAATGGCAAAACTTAATAGTCCTCGAGATTTTTCGTTAATCTACACAAATCCACTTTATTGGACAAATTTAACAATTTAGAGTCATAGATGAGGAAAAAACATATTCATCCTGCTTCATTAACCCGTTTAGCGCCAATGCAGCTTTTTCGCAATACTTCGATTCGATTGTTTTCGGGAAAACATTGCCCAACAAGATCCCGACCTCGTGTGATGTCCAGATTGCTCGTAAATTGCGTTTGAAAAGAATTTTTAAAAATAAACATAAGTTGTCGTTAAATAGGCTAATAGCTAGTTATCATTCAACTAGTATAACAGCTCTGATGAAAAATTCGCGCGATTATGAATTCCGCAATCGATTAATCAAATATTGAATAATCGCAATCGCATCCAGCACTGTGCACGAGACCACGTGGTCAAGATTTTATCAATCATATATGCATTATTTAGCATATTTCTCATTTTAGTTATATTTTCCTTTATGCTTCAGAGTTTTACTTTGATCTCAATTGCTCTTGCGTTTCAGCCGAAGTCACCAGACCATCAACTCTCAAGCCAACAACGACGAGACGAATTAGCACGAATCCTCCGCGAAGATCTACCAGAGATCCAAACGTTCCAATAACAGCTGGTCCAACCTTTCCGGTAGTCACTTATGCAACTCCTCCGATGCTGAAACCAAATGAATTCGAGAAGATCATCACGTCATTGACGACAACTGGTGAGTACTGTTGCACAAGCTGATATGTGACAATCAGCCCATCCTGCTTTACGTAAAGTTTGTTTCCTCACCGCTCCTGTTACGCAATCACTGCCCCGTTAATGCAGAACTATTGAATGATGCTCGTTTTTCACGGGCGTTTTTGCAATACTGTTGTGAATGACGAGGTAGAAAAATATTTAATGTTAATTTCTGATCTATGCCTAGGCGAATTGGCAGTGCACTGTACATTGCTTTAAGATTATCAGCCGCACGGCAAAGCCAGGAAACATAAACACAGAACAGCCCTTTAGTCCATTACTTTGTCCAAACTTTCAGGGTATCTTAAGCTAAGTTTGGGACATTCCGGGCCCGTACTGATGATCCCTTGTAATCAAAATTCAGAGCCCACGGCTGTCAGTGAATGAAGTGACTGAATTATTCAAGTCTGAGCACATCTTTCCATTTAGTGCTCTGAAAAATTGGCACTCTATTCAAATACAATGCATGAGCACTAATGTGTCCTTTTTGGATCTGTAAAATTCATATGAGCAAATTTTAGGATTATATATTAAAAATAAGTAAATATCCACAACGAAAGATATTCCTATACAACTTTTAGATCTGTTTTACAGTTACGCCGGTTTGAGAGTGATCTGAAAACGTGCATATCAACCGCAACGATATATATATGATACTGAAATTCAGGACAAAACTCATAAATTACATACTGCTACAAAAAGCTATGGAAATTGATTGCGTTAAAGAAGTCCTCTGTGACACAGAATGTTCCACGCAACAGCAATTGCGATTAAAAGTAGAAAAAATGTGTTATTTATTGCGACATTGTAAGTGAGTTTCACGAATTGATTATTGAACTGACTCCAAGGAACCAAAAATCCTTCGTTACGTTTATTCAAAAAATGAACACCAATCTATTTTTAAAAAAATAGCTCACTGCTTAAATAGAATAGCTGACTTGAAATCTGACTTCGCACCATGAAACTAATCATCGTATCATTGATTTGTGGTTTTCTTAGTATTTTCTTCCTTTTCTTTACTGTCACTTTCCAGCATTGGTAGGTAGTATCTTCGTAACGTTATTTTTATCTTACAGCCATATAATATTATTCCCTTCTCGTTCTTTTTTCTATTGTGCAATGTGTCTGACTATTTGCAATATTAGTAATGATCATCCACTGATGTGTTCCTGTCATTCGCCTGACGATAGCCGGATGTGCTGGCTGAAAGGCCTCGCAATAATGAATCGATTTGTAATAAAAATCAACTGGTTTTGGGCTTCCTTCGTACACAAATGAATGAATTGCCACTATTTTTAAGCTACCGTACTCGATTTTCTGAACTTCGAAGTAATGGGTATTTCAATGATATGATTCATTCGAATGTTTCCATTTTCAGGGAAGAATGACGGTCTTGTGGCAGGATTAATACTCTTCGTATTGGCTCTGATGATTCTCGCTTCCGTTGGTTTTGTTTGTTTCTCGCGGAGAAGAGGTAGCAATGTGGGCAATGGTGGATTTTCAATCGACAATGTGTCCTATCGCAAGGACGATAGCCGGGTTGATCTGGATAAACCAGAGAACCCTCCTCCACCCCCTCCACGTGATCATGAAACTCTACATCTTGACGGCTTCGGCGGTCTTGATCGTGGCATGGCAGAGGCTTAGAATGAACTTTAGTTTCATGTTTTGTTAAGAAATAGAGTGATTAATGACGCTGACATGATTATTTATAAATTCATCTGATCTTGCTACCATTTTCATCTATGTTAATAGATTCATTAACGATATCGTTGTGCTGTTCTGTAAAGTTTGCTTTTAGCAATGAATAGGAAGGAAAAATCTCTTCTTCTTTTCATGATTAGTCATCCGTAAGGACTTTCGCCGATTCTTGTCAAACGGAAACGTTGGAATACATTAGGTGCATAAATACTGCAGCTAATAAAGTCCCCAAATCACGAAATCAATAAGTAAATAAACTCCATGGTAAATTAGCGTTGGATGTCTTTCTCAAAGATATTTAATTGTTTAAAAGGGCTAGATCAGAAATAGATGCTTCAATTTGAACCCATTTTAGGGATGCGACAAAAAGCCTTAGAAATGGCATATGATATAAAGCATAATTCACTGATATTATATGGTAAGTTTCAAGAATATTCATTCAGCAGTTTCTCTGAAAAAAATTGTTAAAGATGAGAACATTAATACAGCAATTTAATGCAGTACTGTCAATTTGGAAGAAAAAATATTCAGATGAAGACTGATGGGGTATTGATGAACACTCAACTCCCTCGGTAGAATTCATGACTATTAGCAAATTCAGTGAGAATCCGAATATTACAGTGAGGAATTGGCTATTAATAAGGCTCAACCATAGGCAGGCCCAGTACCCATTGCAAAGAAACTCTAACTTGACTCTGGTTATAGGCTCCGTACTCTAACTGCACCATCAAAAGTAAAGAAGCGGTTCATTTTCTGTTCAGAAAAGTCACTTAGTCATGTATTTGGTGAACTGTAAGTGAACTTCACTCTGCCTTCATCTAAAATTGAAGCAATTGGTTTTCATTTGTGTTATTCCCATGGTTATTCCCGTATAACATGCGCACTTCAGAATTAATAATCAGCTGCTAGCATAAAATAATGCAATAGAAAGAATTGTATCAACAGAGTACTCTTATTTACAACTACGTTTTGCAAAACATCTGAAAAAGTATAATGTTGGACTATTATTTGTTGCAATTTGTACGTTGTTTTTAGACATGTGTAAATATTTCTTCATTTATTATTAAAATGCGTTTTAGTTCTGTAATTACTAAAAAGAGGCAATGAAATGGAACATTTGTTGCTCGCTTACAAAATATTATCAAATTCATGCAATATCAGCTGATTTTCATTGGTTTCGTTGCACACAAAGTAAAAACACGTCTATTTCCTATCTAGCCCTTTATAATATTAAATATCTTTGGTCTTTCTGTACACAAAGAATTGGCCGGAGCGCTAGTATAATTGTAGCCTTTAGACACAGCAGTAGCTATGAATTGAAAGTAGCCGATGCTGTTATTATTGTTTTATTTCCCAAATTTTCGCCTACACAGGCCGCGTCAGGGGATAAAAGGATTTTATGTTTACAAATATCAAACGATTTTGAAAATATTGTTAGTAAGATATCAAGGTTTCAGTAAGTAAATAAAATCCATAGAAGTATTGAAAGTATATGAAGTGCAAGGATGTAATAATTACATAGATGTAAAAATTCTTCATGGAGGTATAAGTATAGAAAATGTTATCAAATAATTCATATAAAAAGGAAATGTTTATATTGTTCACGTTCTTCTCTCGAGTTAATTTTTGGTTGTAGCTTGTTGATCCACACTGCTTCACGTAGTCTGATGTTAGTATTGTCGTGTTCTTGTGTTATTACTTCTGTTGTTATGTGGTTACTGTTGCATAATTTCAAATGTTTATGTACTGATGATGCTTTTTGAGTAACGTGCTCTTTAATTCTGGTATGCAGTAGTCTGATGGTACTCCCAATATAAAATTTTTGACATTTCGAACAAGTTATTTTATAAATCACATTTTGTCTGAAACAAAGTTCGTTGTTGTTTATGGGACAATTAGTGAGTTGACATATTTTGTTGGTTGTGATTTTCTTTTGTAATACATTCCTCAGAGTTTTTGAACGTTGTGCAAGTCCAACATTCAGTTGTTCTTGTTGGAATATTCTCTTTATATTCTGGTTCATTCGATCTGAAATGAATGGTAATTTCAGAAAACATTTCTTCTTGTTCATGTTATTTTCATTTTTCTTATTTCGTCGTCGTTTTTTCGAAGTTTGAATGAATTTTTCTGGATAGTCGTTCAATCGTAACACTTCATCGAAATTTTGTAGATGACTTTCGGCTATGGATTTGTTCGAGCATCGTTCTTCAATTCTGTTTCGTTCATTATGGATAACTGCCAGCTTAGTGGATGTAGATATATTGGACTTGAAGTTAATGAAAATATCTCTTTTGGTTGTTTTCTTGTAGAAGTTAAAGATTGGTTCATTGGAGTTCGTCGTAATTGTAAAGTCTAAAAGACTCAAAGTATTGTTATCATTTGGTAGTTCAATTTCGAATTGAATGTTCGGATTTTGTGCATTAAGAAGTGTATGGAATTCAATTGCTTTCTCTTTGTTTTCTGTTAATAC
Organism: Prostheceraeus crozeri; assembly: GCA_907163375.1. Taxonomy (NCBI): domain Eukaryota; kingdom Metazoa; phylum Platyhelminthes; order Polycladida; family Euryleptidae; genus Prostheceraeus; species Prostheceraeus crozeri. The sequence goes on from CAJQUW010015046.1 coordinate 775,478, forward strand.
GAAACAGTCATCAACATATCGTTTAAATATCCATATATTGTTGATACTTTGTAAGGCTCTCTTTTCTATGTTGTCCATGAATAGAATTGCTAATATCAGTGATAAAGATGAGCCCATTGGTAAGCCTTTGACTTGCTTGTATATTTCGTTTTCGTATGTAAAATATGTGTTATCTAAAATTACTTTGAGAAGGCTTATGATTGCTTGAAGAGGAATATTTCCGAGGTTGTTAATTCCTTGTTGTAGAAGAATGTTGTTTTCTTGAAAGATAGCTTCTTCAATTGGGATGGAAGGATACATCGAAATCACATCATAACTGCACGGATACTTAAAGTTGTCGTTATAATTGGAAGAAATAAAATGAATCAATTCTTGACTGTTCTTTAGATGAGCTTCTACTGTTGATAACAAAGGAGATAACATTTTGCTGAGTAACCAAGCTAGTTTCTTCGTAGGTCCATTGCTGTTTGAAACAATAGGTCGAATTTTTAGATTTTCACTCTTTTTGTGGGTTTTGATCAAGTGATAGAAATGCGGAAGGGATGTGTTGTGCGTTATGTAACTTTTCATTATGTAATTTGGCACTTTTCCTAGATGAGCTGATACTTTCCAAGCATTGTTCAATTTATTCTCAATAGTACTGCAAGAGATGTGCGATATTTTTTGGTACATGGTGATGTCAGAAAGATGGATTTTGCCAGCTTCGGAATACTTATCTTGTTCTATTACACAGAATTCTGTTCCTTTGTCGCTAGGTAGGAATATCATATTTTTGTTTTTCAAATTCTTCAATGTTTCTTGTTCTAGTTTCGACAAGTTATTGTGTTGTTTCTTTTTCTTTTCATTTTCAAGTAAAATTCGTATTCGTTGGTACGTTCGTGTTAGTTTTTGTTCTAATTCATTGTTAGGCTCTAACATGAACAAGAAGAAATGTTTTCTGAAATTACCATTCATTTCAGATCGAATGAACCAGAATATAAAGAGAATATTCCAACAAGAACAACTGAATGTTGGACTTGCACAACGTTCAAAAACTCTGAGGAATGTATTACAAAAGAAAATCACAACCAACAAAATATGTCAACTCACTAATTGTCCCATAAACAACAACGAACTTTGTTTCAGACAAAATGTGATTTATAAAATAACTTGTTCGAAATGTCAAAAATTTTATATTGGGAGTACCATCAGACTACTGCATACCAGAATTAAAGAGCACGTTACTCAAAAAGCATCATCAGTACATAAACATTTGAAATTATGCAACAGTAACCACATAACAACAGAAGTAATAACACAAGAACACGACAATACTAACATCAGACTACGTGAAGCAGTGTGGATCAACAAGCTACAACCAAAAATTAACTCGAGAGAAGAACGTGAACAATATAAACATTTCCTTTTTATATGAATTATTTGATAACATTTTCTATACTTATACCTCCATGAAGAATTTTTACATCTATGTAATTATTACATCCTTGCACTTCATATACTTTCAATACTTCTATGGATTTTATTTACTTACTGAAACCTTGATATCTTACTAACAATATTTTCAAAATCGTTTGATATTTGTAAACATAAAATCCTTTTATCCCCTGACGCGGCCTGTGTAGGCGAAAATTTGGGAAATAAAACAATAATAACAGCATCGGCTACTTTCAATTCATTGTTTATAATGCTGTTTAAGCGGAACTTTACTATTTTGAAACAGCAGTAGCTGTTGATGATATGCTCGAACAACACAATCGAAGAAGGCGATCTTCTACCGTGCCCGATCGAACGACCGACATGACGCCGCGTGTCTGGTGACCGTGCTGGCTGACTGTCTCGTCAATCTAGGCCTCATCGTGTATCCCTTCATAACCCAAGCCGCACAGCCGCTTGTCGATTCTCTTGGGGGTAGTCACCTCTCAGTACGTCCGATGTAACCGATTCCGTAGTTACAAGTGAAACTGTAAACAAGGTTCGACGTACATGTACATGAGAGGGGCAACGGGTTTTTGAGAGGGCGCGAGGGAATTCTCCGTGTAAGGTAGAGAAACGTCGGCTCAGTTAGAGTTTGCTTATATTTTAGCGCTGAAATTTCGCAAGCTGTATTTTTCAACCAGTGCGACTCAACCAGCGATGGTTTCCATAGCTCAACCAGCATCAAGACTCTTCTAATCTAAAGGGATTCTTCACTTAGACGCGGATCCTGCACATTTCAGACAGCTTCTTCGTCGTTTCTGGTCAAAAATTAAGTGACTTCTTTAACAACTGTTGCGACCTTCGAACAGCAAGGTTCCACGTGTGCATTAAACGAATAGAATATGGTTAATTTAAGAATATATTGACTACCTCAACCATTTAAAGAGAAAGGATATTTCTAATTTATTCCGAAAGTAATAGGTACTCACAACCTGTCATCTTATGTCAAAACACAGTTTACCGCATGCGCCTGCTATTCTAAATAATTAATGCAAACACATGCAGGACAACTAGTTTGCATTGATTATGATTAAATGTTGACATGAACTTCAAGCCTAAATTTTTCAATCGCAATACTGAAACTTGCATATCATATTCATTACTTAAATCTGACATAATGGAAATGGCATCAATTTTATGCATTATATCAACAAGCCAGATGTCGAATTTAATTGGATTTTCGACTTAAAAACTCCGATATCCACTAATGGTGTTGCCACAGAATTAGACAACTTGTTCCGCTCGTTCAGGTTACTGGAAGGGAAGCGGCGTATGTCGCACGCTATTGGAAATGGCACACGCTCTCTCAAAGAATAAGCTGTCAGACAGTTTTTGGATATCAACCATTGGCGTGCGTTTTGTAGCATCATCTCGGTCACACATCGCTGTCTAATTTACATTCAGTGAGGAATGCTGAGGAGACGGCGGTGAAATCACAAGGTGAACAAATTTTCGTGCACATGCTGTCTTCTTTGATAATGATCGGAACGACCAACATTGTGGAGAAAACTTGTTTGTAATGATCTGAATCCTTCGAATCTCAAGGAATCGTGGCAATCGAAGCACTTCCCTGGAATTTTCAGCAATCCGCAAGCGACACACGACTGTTTTTCCTATCTCTGTAAGGTATTAGGACTTCCTTTTTGCTAACTTACAAAGTTCCAGCATGCTCCATCGTTTTGAGTAAGTCTGCACTTCCAAGAAACTGAAATAGTAAAACAATTAATCTAATTCTGCGGGTGTTACCGATGAAACATTTCATACACATACATGTACATAATTCGTTTTTCCACATGTAAATCACATGTAATTTCTAATGTGTAATATTTTCACATTTCTATTCAATTGTGACTGAAGTTTGCATGTCAATTGTTGCTTCAACTTTAACAGATTTCGTACAATGTCTGAATAAACGTTTGAAGGCTCTTCGAAAATTTAGATTGAAAAGAGCGTACAGGATAGGATTCACGCAGCTGTTTCCAACTGTTATCCCGTAGATTAAGCACAAAGTGTGTGTAGACCATCGATGTCGGATATCTACCAGAAGTTGGACAATCGTGGGTGACCAGGATAACACAAAACATGCTCCAGTAATAATCAGCATTCTTATGAGTCGCCTTTCCTCCACAAGTTCACGAGATTCCGTAATGTTTCCTAACTTTTTTGACTTGGCGTCGAGAGCAACGTAAATTCTCCAATAGAGAGTGATTGAAATTGATAAACTTCCCAGTATTATAAAGATGACAACCAAACGCACACCAATGTGACCATTGTATGGGTTACAGCTAGCGGTCTTAGGAACAAAGATATAGGTAAAGAAGGCATCATCTGGACCTTCAGCGATGAGAGGCAACACCAGAAGACACAGAACAGTGCAGCCAACCGTCGAAAGATAAATGATTAATCGATTTCGAGTAAAAAGTAATGTATAATAATTAAATCTACAAACTGCGATGTAGCGGTTGATGGCAATGAATGTCATTATGCAAACCGACATTGTCATACAGCACGATCCAGCAATCCCTTGGAAAATGCAAGTGGCTTCACCAAAGAAGCAGTAGCCGACAAGAATTGTAGTGACCACAAGTACCGGATAAATAATCGAAACAACTAAATCAGTGACAGCCAATGCCGCTATTGGTATATTTGCGGCAGTTTTCAAGATTGGATCGATACAAACGACGGTTATTACCATAATGTTCCCAGAAATTCCAATTGTCATGATCAGAGGATATCCGGTCAAAAAGATTGCTTTGGAACCCAAGTTCATGGCGATTGGAGTTCGCACTTGACAACGAACCATTTCAGTGCTATTGTCATCTGCAATGAAAGATGAAACACAATTTATGATCTTCTGCAAATGTAAGCGACCGCGAAATGTTGGAAGCCTTCCGAAGCGCATGTACGAATCCAAAACTGCCTCAAAGCAGTGGGGACATACTGCAAATCATTTAGAGGTTTGATTTATTGTTTACAATAAATGATCAACATTATTATCGATGCAATATGTCAACATAATTGTTTATATAACATTATACAGTTGAAGATCTCAAAATCTCAATTAGCGAAATTAACGGATCATGGGGCATTGCAGTTGAAGCGTAATCTTTAATGAACGTACGGTGTGATCCATAACCCCGATAATTTGACACATTGTGGAACCGGAGCGACCCTCAGTGCCTTTTTTAGATATTTGGCCATACCTTTTATTGTACTATTTTTTCTTTGTTTTGCGAAAAATGCCTCAGCTAGACGCAATTCCTCATTCGGTAATATTGAAAAAAGTGAATGCATGATTGTAAATAGACTTCAAAATGTTGGCTACTCAAAGCATTTTATTCAACATACTGATCGAATGTGTAAAGAGAACAGAAATATCGTCAGTGACCAACCTGTGACATACATCAAAATTCCATTCATTAACGAAAAGCAAAGAAGAAAAATCCTCGGCCTACGAAGATCGACAAATAATCAAAGAAAAATAAGAGTTATTTTTCAGACAGAACTTCCACTGTGTGTGTCATTTAGACCAGCAGAAGAATGTCTTCCTTGCCCTCGAAATTGTAGAGCATGTGCATCAGCATAATTTACAAACTGCTGTAACAAGAAATTATACATAGACAAAATAACATGCCAACAATGCCAAAAATGTAGGTCAGACGAACAGAACCTTAACACTTAACACATAAATTACATGACTCAGCTGTGCTCCAACATAAACAGACTCACCCTGGATTGGTAGATTTCAAGTGGAAAATAATAATTCTTATAAATAATAATAATAATAATAAAATTCTTATCATAGTTTTGTGCTCTTCTTGAAATGCTATCATCAATTCCTTTTCACTTGTACATAGACTTTTGTACTGCCATGAAATTCGCTTTTTTTCATTTGGTTTTAGATGCTAGTTAAATAAGATTTCTTAATTCTTTAGGTATTTCCTCCTTCTCTGGTGATAGATAATTGTAAATTTTACATTAGTTGGGGCCTACATTTAAATGTTGTATATCATGATGGTTGATGTTTGTAGAGCCTCAACTGGTTCCTTTGTACGTGACCAAGACTTCCGAAACGAGGCAAAGTTTGAGGCGTTTTTCGCAAAAAAAGAAAAAATGGACTCTCAGTGTCAGACGATCAAACAAAAAGAAAAGTAGCCTTTTTTGTTTTGATTTGTTCAATGAAAGTTCTGTTAGTTAGTGAAAGCGTCATTACGAGTTTTATTGTTGTATTAAACAAACATGCTTTCCTGCTTGCAAATATGATATTCACAGAATTCCTTCTAGACACAACACGTTTTGTTTAGCAATGAATTTAACCTGCAGACTGCCTGAGATAGGCAATTCCTAGCTTTTCTTTCGATCGGCTGCTTATTTCAATCGCATTCCGACAAGCGCAAACGGTATCCATGCATGCGGGCATGATGTATTTTTGGTCATTCTTACTGATCGCTTTAGTTTCCAACATACAATTTCATGTAGTCAGATCAGTGCTACTTATGATCTGCTATTTCAATTTCTTGGAATTGGTTCAATATCTATTCAACAAAAGTCCTATCTTTGTTCAGTCAGGCAACGATGTCTACGTCAGTAATGCTAGATCTTAAGAATAATCAAATTACTGAAACCGTGTTGTGCCCAAGAGAAATTCTGTGAATGTCATTTTTGTAGGCAGGAAAACATGTTTGCTTAACTACAACAATAAAACTCGTTGTAATGATGATTTCATCAACTCGAAAAGAAATTTAGCCAAGCGGGGCACTGCCAGAAATATCACATTTTCAGCTGCTGTCTTAGAAATCTGCCTAAAAAGTGCAATCATTACAACAGAAATGACATCTCATTTTGAGTTATTAAATGAATGTTAGATCATTACGTTATTATGTGCACCAAACTCGGAAGTGCATGAATCTGCGGTACATAAGCAAATAGAATTTTGCGATTCCTGACGCTGCGTTACTTCCGTGAATGATAATTAATTTGAATAAATAAAATTAAGAAAATAGATAAAATTTGAGTTTAATTTTTGGACCCTCGCAAGCACAACGTAGGACCTATCACAGATTAACAAAGTCTGTACATTGTATATGCAGATTGAAAAGCTATACTCACCCATTTTCACGCTCAGCAAGTGAACACTGCCAGGATGGATTCCGGCATTCAAATACACTTTTTTAATACTTGTGATTCACTGCATTCTGCATCCTCGCACTAAAAGAATATTGATACAAAACTGTTCCGGGTGCATGCACTTAAACATCTTTGTATTGATTTAGAAATATGCTTTTGACTGATTTCATGTAAGTAGGCAGAACTTCCGTCATCGTTACAAGCTGTTTCAGAACGACACGAGCTGAATAATTTGCTGTTACATTTGAAGATCTCGACGTAAAAACGCAAAAGCATGATACGAAACTATGAGAGAAAGTCCTTCTAGGGTAGGAGTGTGATTCATCTGTTGCAGCGATCATAACATAACAAAATTGAAATAGATAATATATCGTTGTAGATTGAAAATCAAAGGCGCCGGTGTAAGCAGCCGAGGTTATTGTCATTATAGCGTGAGTATTGTCATTGATAATGATGTTTCAAGTACGTATTGCTTCAAATTATGAGCTCAGCATGTGTTGATTGTCTTGTTTCAAAATGGCGTCTAATAAGCTCCTATAAGGACCAGAGTGGAACCGGGCCAGGCCGACAAAAAGATACTTTTCTTTCCACATCTTAACCCAAAAAGACTTGAGATGAGCCCAGCGGACCCCGGAGCCATATTTTTCTACTATCAAAAGAATTGCTCCAGATCTATGCATTCACAGAGAATTCGTCACAGATTTATTGTTGTCGCAATGAAAGTGCAGTGAGATGTGAGATGCTGTCCACCGCTTCACTATTATCAAATCAATCTTGTCATTCTCGCTTTGCAACTGATGGAGAGCGGGCAGGAAGCGTACTGAATGCTACTTGTCAAATAGATTGTAAAGATTAACTGGTGTCGTTACTTCTTATACAAAATTAAATTCCCAATGACGCATGGCACGCATTATGCTAGGCATTGCACTCCGCTATCACAAAACGATCGAGTGAATCAGAGATCAGACGAAGCTGAAGGACATCACATTAACCATCATGAAAAGTAAATGGCAATCGACTGGTCACATTATGCGCAGGACAGACGAAAGATGGACCAGGAGAATGATCTAGTGGTATTGGTTCCAGACAACGTGGGAGACCTCCAAGACGGTGGGACCATGAGTTGGTCCAATACTGCAACCAGCACTGGCGACAACACGCAATTGACCGGCAGAGGTGGACGACACTTGGGGAGGGGTTCCTCCAGCAATGGAGAGATTAAAACCCGTCAAGGCAATCACGGTAATCAAGGCCACTGTCTGACTGTCTCAACTCGATGATAAGGAGCGTCATCTTCAACAAATTTGTCTCAGTTCTGAATGTGCATAAATGTAGGGACCTTCTCCTTTAATACATAGATCCATGTGAACGTTTCCATTAGGCATAGCGACATGCGTAGGGTTGTTGTATATCCCGAAAAATCTTATCCCGGGAAATCGGGAAATCACTCAATCATTTCCCGGGATCCCGGGAATTTCCCGGGAAATGAATTAGTAAGGTTTATAAGCCGAATACATTGATGATAGATAATCAACAATATTTTAGAATAACTCGAGGGTAATATAACATGTAAATACATCCGGTGGTGATAAAAAAATGGGACAGCTACATTTTCATCAATTTCAATCGCTTCTCCTGCCTTTTATATTTATTGTACAGCAAGAAGGCATGCATCATTTAAAAGCTAACTTTCCAAAGATTCTAATGAGCTATAAAACTTGGGTATTCATAAAAACCCAATTTACATTCATGAACACCGCTTTATTGTTACTAACAATTGAAGAGTGTAATTGCAATGCGTCGTTGGATTTTATTAGCAACGAACGAAGTTTACTGTTTAGCAACCAATAGAAATCGCACTATAATTTCTTGTCTACATTGGTTGGCAACATGTAAATATGGAATTAATGTAAAATGATTGCTTAAATACATTCAGAATAGATTAAAAAATAATTTTATTCGTTTTTTCTGAATGTATTTAAGAAGCTGTTTTACATTATTTTCTTATTTATTTAAATATAATTTTATTCTTTTTTGTCAGCCAATTTAGACAAGAATTTTATAATGCGTTTTCTATTGGTCGTTAAGACAATAGAAAATCGAAGTCTTCCAATTACAATTTGTTTATTGTTGAAACCTAAATTACACATAATACAAAGGAGCGACATATCTACCCTATTAATATCTTTGCTGTAACTAAATCACAAATATTATGCATTTCCCGGGATCCCGAAATATTTTCCTGGGAAATCGATTTCTCAAAATTAGCTGATTTCCCGGGAAATCCCGGTTTCGGGAAATCCCGGGAAACAACCCTAGACATGTGACATGAACCACAGACGACATCCACGACAGTTTTCACGGTAGATACGATGTTCGAGACAGAATATCTCTTCACGGGAAGTCGACAAGCATGACTGATAAATGTGGAATGGTTGTAGAAAGTCGATTCGTCACAAAACATCGTACTCATTCATTTCTCTGTAGTGAATCCATTGTGCTTTTCACAAAATTAATGCGACCTCTAATGTTCTTTCCAGTTTTTCTCGACCTATCAACTTTGAATAATTGTGTATTGCAGCAGTAAAGATCTTATAGTCTGTCTGACGCTATTTTCACAGATAAATTTTCCAGTTCTCTATGAGCAACAACAAATCTGAGACCTGTCTGAGAGAAAATCGGTATGACAGCAAACTACCTTGATCGTTGAACTCAACCCAATCGATCATGATGATGCCAATCGAATATGTCCGGATCACCTGGTCAGTGTGTCCGTGTAGGTTGTAAGTGCAGGGTTCTCTTATGCTGGGATGCAAACTCCGGCTTTTTGTAATCTGTCTTATTTGCAGCACTGTCGTAATACGCAGGGATGTAGGCAGGGGGAGCGGTGGGACCGGTGCTCCCACTTTGCTGAAGTAGTAAAAAATGAGACTGAAATTATAAGAACTACTTTCCTGTACAAGATATATACATATAACTGAGCGTATATATCAATCAGAAAAATCAAACTTATGAATCATGACTTTGTCAATTTTAGTGAATTGCAAAACGCTTGGTCCAAGGCACCTTTATAATTCCTTCATTCGGTTTCATTCATCAGATGGGGCACTCGATTACATTTATATGTTGAAAGCCCGCGGGTATCACCATTTGTCAGCCAGAGTCGGTCAGCTCTGCTCCAGAAAGGCAATCCAGTATCCACTCAAGGTTGGGTCCAAACTTGGGCTTGGGTACCCCCCAAGACCAAGATTAATCTTGGTTCCAATCTTGGGTACCCCAAGAGTGGCTTATTTCTCTAATGAAGTGGAACAACAATTTCCAGAATATGTTTGGAATTTTGATTGAGATTTAAAATTGCATGAGGATATTTTGAATCATACCATATTGTACATATTGCTATCCAATTAGTATGTATCTAATGCTCATATTGATTACTACTTATTACATGAATTTGTTATTGCGGAATTGAGGCCATATAAATATTCACCCAAAAGTTTTAATTATCGGCATAGGCTATCTCTGGGCTTGATATCATCAACCGTGTTTACGTCTACAGCCTCATAATTTCCTATTTAGAGCAACATGCATGACTAAGCTACATTCCTTACAACATGTCTGATCGAGAAACGAAACACACGCAACATAGGCCTCGTATAAGATGAAAATGGCACAAATGCAGATATAACGATATTTTTACTAATCGTAAGAAGCAATCATCAAAGAATGTCACTGCATTAAATGATACCGATATCTTTCTGTTTCTAATACATGTAGCCTAATAGTTGAATAAACAACATAGGCCGAAGTTTTTAACTTTCAAGGCAAGAGGCTATATGAAGCAAGTTATCTACGAATTGTTGTAGGCTACCAATTTAACATCATAAGCGTTATACAGGTATTAGTTTAATGCATTGCATTTTTTCATGCATTATTTGCTTTATTTCACGCAAAATGATAAATACAAAATTCTGTCTAACACAATATGCATTACATCTACCTTAATGGATTAAATTCAGAAGGAAGCCATAGGTAATCAAAGCTAATTAAACAAGCTATCAGATAGACCTTTACGGTAGGTCTATATCAAAGTTGATGACAGCACAGTTTTATCAAAGAAAGACCAATCTTGTGGTTGAAATAGGTTGCATATTTACGTGTACATGCATGTAAGCTTACATGTAGATGACTTGCAATGACATGTGGTCATATACTTATGCAGAATTCTTCCAAGAAAAATGATCATTCATGGTCAATTTCTTTGCTCTTGGGTTCTCATTCTTGTGGGGGTACCCAAGCTCTTGGGTCCGCACCCCAAGATTCTTGGGTACCCCCAAGACTACCCAAAACCCAAGAGTGAACCCAAGACCTTGATCCTCCATATGTCTGCAGCATCCGCCTTGAAATTCTTCAATCCATTGCATTCCCCGGTTGGAGTTGGAGACGCTCCTCTCCATTTGTCTAGGGGAGCTGTTCTGAAAGCTCTCCAATCCGCGGCATTCGTCGGTCGGAGGCGCTCCGATCCATTTGAGGAATTGACCACGAGTGGGTAGGCATACTTATATTGATAGATGGTTATTGTCTTTGTAGCAGATCAGTCATCATCATGACACTCAGAGAGCTTGAAATCCTCATTTAGACTCGATTCATAGTCCGAGGGACCATAAGGCGATAGCACAACTCGCGCGAGCTGCTTATTGACAGTGTAAGGGGGAGGAATGGTCAGTTCAGCTCTCCACAAGTGTCTCATTACGTCTTGCCTTCAGAGTAAACAGTTGAACGAATTCCACAAAGGTTGCATTCAAGCATTCGCATTCATACCTGCAAAACTAGGGAAATTTTGAAAGATGATCGTTTCATTTAGGCCTATGGGCTATAGCCATATACATGTACATGTAGGTATATGGATCCAACTTCAATTTCTCAACAAATAATCGTAGACATCATGTATTATTTACTAAAAATAGTCGCTGTATGCTATACCATTTTTACTGAGTTGCTGACTGACGGAGGACCATTGCCGATGATTATTCTACTGATGCTAGAAGTTGGAAACGGAACAGAGCAACTATCGCTAGTTCCTTTCCCACTGCAGCAAGATCAGTGGCTTATTCTTCTAAATGGGACAAAGTGGGTATTTTATTCGTTCAAGAAATGTCATTGTGTTCATGTTGGAGCAAGGCCAAAAGTCCGGTCTTGGTCATATAATGTAACCGGCATAAATTGCCAACAACAATTCACGAAAGGCTAGCACATGACATGTCGGGAGTCGTCACACAGAAAATATAATGCAGTTGCCACTAGGAGCGTATATACTCGGTACTTTGACAGTCTACTACTTTGATGGATGAAGGCAACTATTTATCTCAGAGAGATGCAATTGCATATAAACTGTGCACTGTGCATTGCACACCCATTTAAAAGTAGCCAGAGTTGCCGAATTCAGGCAGCAGCCAAAACACCTATGAAAAGTATCAAACGTCAACAATTGTTGCTAGCAAAGCATATCAATAGTTGTGTCAGCGAGTGTCACGCAAGCACTTCATAAACGCTCTGTTTGAAGCAAATACGCTTGTCGAACACCTGCTCAGTAGACTTATCTTCCTTCATTTACTGTACATGACTCAGTTGCATTAAACTAAAAAGCTTTATGTGTAGGCCTGTAGCTATTGAAATATAGGCCTATTGAGCTCTTTGGATAATAATAAATTCATAATAATTTTCATAATAAATAAGTTATTGAACATAAGAAATAAAATTGATTCTGGATTAGAAGCACCACCAAAAATTATGAAGTTATCTGGATTCATCCGTGAAAATTACCCAGATGCAGCAATAATTTTCACCATAGTAGGCACCTGATAGGCCTAAATTCCACCATTATAAACTCTTACTGTACAATAAAGCTTCGCAATTTGTTTCAGATGCATGGTGATGCTATTCAATGCATTTCTTAGTATTGATGTCACTGAAATTAACTTGGTGCAATTTGCACCTCAAATGCTGTCTAGCTATGTAAGAAGTGGAACATTAACGAATCGTTAAAAAAGCACCTACAAATCATCTAAAATTAAACATCTTTCTTCCTTAAAATCAACTTTCCAATGCATATCGAGTTAAGCAGGTTAGCCAAGAGTTTGTAGAAGGGGTACACTGGACTCCACCCTTCAGGTCTCACTGGATGCAAAAAACGCAGGTCTCTGGGGGTTAAAGGCTCTCAATGAACTTTCAGCACATCTACCTCAGACTTCAATTTCTGAAAATATGAGCAAACTATTTTGAAGCCTTCCTCGATTGCCTCAACAAGAACGTTGAAAAAGGACTTTGACTTCACTCAAATCTGTTCGCATGGTCGATATTACAGAGTCTCCAGATTCCTCAATTGCAATTTTTATTTCTACCAAGCTTCACGTGCTGGCAGTCGCTGATGCAGAGCCAGATCTTGTAGAGCGCCTTGGAGATGGGATAACTGTCAAAAATGAAGGAGCTTCAAAAAATGATGCGATGCAAACCAGAACCAATCCTGAGTTCTCGCAGACTCTCCGCAAACTCGCCCGCAACCAGGCCACTCAGATTCGACCAGTGATGCAGCCGCTGCACACTGCATTTGGCAAAATTGGACTTTTATCGATCGAGAGCTGCCGATAGACAGTTAATAGAAAATGCCTAGTGTAATAGATGTTAATCGCGGCATCTTGCAGGGTGACTCTCTATCGCCGCTAATCTTCTGCTTAGCTATGAATCCTCTAAGCAAAGTTCTACACAAGGCAGGGAAAGGATACACGCTCAGTACTGGTGAAAAGATCAACCACCTACATGTACTATACATGGATGATCTGAAATTGTACAGCAAGAGAGAGGAAGACATAAATGCCCTCATTATTGCAGTGAGAATATTTAGTGGTGATATACAAATGAAGTTTGGAATCGAAAAATGTGCGAGATTGATAATACAACCAGGAAAGGTTAAAACAACACAAGGCCTTGAGATAGATGGCAGAATCATCCCTGATGTTAAAGAAGATGGGTACAAATTTCTCGGAATACCACAACACCAAGTCAATGATGACACCAATGCCAAGCGGAAAGTGGTAAAAGAATATAAGAAACGAGTCAGGCAGTCATGAAATCAAAGCTCTACGCAAAGAATATGATAGAAGCTATCAACATATACGCAGTGCCAGTAATCAGCTATACTGGAGGTATCGTGAAGTGGACAGTTCAAGAGCTACACGAATTGAACCGAAAAACGAGGCAGTAGTAGTAGTAGTAGTAGAAGTGTATATTTAAAATAAAATGAAAATCAAAGTCAATACACAAATAAATGGCATCACGATTATGAGGTACATGTACTTATACATCAACGAGAAATGTAAACAATCATAACTGGTAGACATTTCAAAGCACGAAGTCCGGTTCAATGAAGCAGAAGAAACTTTGAAAGTCACTTTCGCACGAGATTATCATTTGCAGAGAACATATTATTCATTAAAAGCGCTGTATGCGGAATGAAAGAAGTTTGGCGGAGGTGAGTCCTGCAACATTCAACACAAAAATGTCCACTTCTGTCGAACTTCCTAGGGATCAATGAATGAAGAGCGTGAAATTCGTTGCCAGCAGCTTCGGTGAAAAGTTTCTGACTTTGGTTTGCTCGTCGACGTTTCATGGAGGAAAGACTGCAGTCACATACGAAGCTATTTCCAAATTGTATTATTTTGTGAGCCCTTCTTTCTACTCGGGAAAGCTTCTTGCTTAAACTTTGATTTAGGCCAACAAAGCACGGAGAGCCATATTCCAGAAGAGGTCTAATGGTCGAAGTGTATATGAGATGAAGTTCATCCGCAGTGGTCAAAGGCTTCAGCGTCCGAATGATGTGCATCCGTCTATTGGCTGTCGTACACACATTAGATATGTGACTGGACCAACTCAGATCGCAGGAGAATGTCAATCCAAGAATCTTCAGATGTTTCACCGTGGGTACAATACTCTCAATGTCGGCATTATAATTATTTTTCTTACATATCATTATTTGTGACTTTCTTTCATTAAGAACCATCGAGTTTTCATGACACCAGATATTCATAACATTCGCAGATCCCTAACATGTATGGAAGCATCCACTCGAGGGCTGATATTGATCGCCTGTATTTTCCCCGAGGTCAGGGTGGCAGAGGACTCAAGGATATTGCTGAGACCATCGAAAGTGAGGACAGGAACCGTACTGAATACATTCACAGCAACAGCGAGGATCCACTGCTGGCAGTGGCAAAACAAAGAGACCTTTCTCAGCAACATTCCCTGAGTCACAATGCCTGGAAAAAGCAAGAAACAAAAAAACGACGACACAAATGGAGAGAAAGACCATTACATGGCCAATACCCAGGACAGATAGAAGAAGTGACAACTGTGAAGGCATGCTATGGATGGCTGAAAAGTGTCAGGTTAAAGGATGAGACTGAAACACTCCTGATAGCTGCCCAAGATTAAGATCTGCACACAAAGGCACACACAACCTACATACAGAAAACAAGTCATGAGAATTCAGAGGAAACTGTATCGCACTTGTTGACTGGATGTTCAAAGCTGGCAGCAACAGCATACCTACGAAGACAATGAAGTCGCAAAGCTCATACATAGGAGCATCTGTGAAGACTACAACATCAAAACACAAAGGCCACACACACATGAACCACAAGCAGTCACCGAAAATGAGCGAGTGAAAATACTGTGGGATTTCGAAATCCGGACAGACCGCCATATAACAGCATGGAGGCCCGACATAGTGATTGTAGACAAGATGACGAAGATGTCTCTCCTGATTGACATAGCTGTACCTGATGATCACAACATCTGTACAAAAGAACAAGAGAAGATCAGCAAGTATCAGGATTTGCGTCTAGAAGTAATGAGGCTGTGGAACGTAAAGGCTGAAGTCGTTCCAGTAGTAATCGGGTCTCTTGGTGCCCATAGACCAAAGCTGAATCATTACTTGCAGAAGATCCCTGGTCACCATCATGCACCAGAATTGATTAAGGCTGCACTCCTAGGCAGTGCCCACATCTTGAGATTAGTGCTTGATCTCCCTGAGTCCTGGTAGGACTCTGAGGCCAATGGTCCGTTCCGACCGAAAAAAGCAAGATCATGCGGTTGAGAAACAAAAGAAAATAGTAATCTCTTTATTTTTTCACTACAAGGAATCGGTGAACACCTAAAAAATGCGATGACATGTTTTGAAATTCAAGAATAACATGCAAGGTACCACAAACTATTTTTTACATTAAAAAAGAGTAGTAAAAACAAAAATAGCGACTATTTACAATATCCAATAAAGAAGTTTGAAAGTCTCATCGTTTTTGAGCGTGGACGATACAAGGTTTTTGGCGGAGAAAGCGTACTTAAAGTTCTTGCCGCATCGGTAGTGCAAAACATCGAACGTAGGGATGTTCAAAATTTGTACCTATAGCAGACATAAATTTGTCACACGCTTTGTTTGCAGAGCACAACAATGAATTGTTTTCCGAATGCTGAATGCCAATAATACGGAAAACACGTTTTTCAACACCCAAAAATTCATTTAAAAGATATTTAGGTGCGTTGCAAAAACATGGAAATCCGCAAGTCATAACATCGTAAGAAGGCATGAGTAACGTTTCAACAACCATTCAGCATCACAACCAGCGCGCTTAAGATTGTAAATTATATAGATTATCTTGGAAACTTTCTCCACAATCTCTCGAAAATGAACATTCCTTTTGAGATCACAAGAAATGATTACACCCAAATAAGAAATGGAGTTCACACTATCAATACAAACGCTATCATAAGCAATAACACTTGAAGTCACTAACGATTTTTAGTGATGATGTCCATTGCTGAACATTTTGATAAGCTAATAGGGAGCGCAACATCCCGTGCCCAACAGTTAATGCGATTCCATTCTTCTTGTAAAGAATCATCAGATGCACCTCTTAAAAAATGCAGTACCAAGATATCGTCTCCATATTTGATATAATATGAATTTGAACAAGCAGGTGAAAGGTTATCTGTAGCCAAAGCAAAAGTATGGGCCCTATAACACAAGCAGGTAGGCATCATAAATTAAGTCTTCATGCAAAAATTGAAAACATAGTCTGTGTCCTGGTTCAATTTTCGAGTTTGCTAACTTAGAATTTATTTACAATTCTTTTTCAAAAAGGCCAAATGGATCTGTTAAGTTAAAACACTTTTCCAAATTATGAACTAGTTGAATGGATTCTGTGGCCTACAGAAATTACTGTGTACGATTGATTTATAAATGGCTAAAATCATAATACTCAGAAAGATTTCAATTTCATACATGTGATTCAATTTTCTTAGGTGCGATTTCATGATTCACTGAGCTGATTTAATTTTTATCTGAAATTTATAACAAACGTTTTTGGCGGATATGCGTGTATGTTACAACTTATCGTGTATAAATAATGAATGAATATATTTCAAGCTGACTACAGCAAAAGATGCCAATTACAGTCAACAGTCGAATAATACAGGAATGTTTTTACAGAATACAGAATAAATGCATTAAAAGAAAACTATACAAATTATTCAATATCGAAAAATCCACGTGAAATGGAACATTTGCTGAGTGATCTGTCGAAAAAATCAACGTCAGGTAAGCTATTAACAAAACCGACTGTACGAGGCATGAAATCCGAATTACGTAATTTGAGACGACACTTTTTGACAGCAAAGACCTTTGTGTGGCGAGTCCGCCTAGTCGGTAAATTAAATAAAATCAAAGATAAAAGGTAAGAACAGTTTACACGATTGTGAAGTATCTTATGAAATAATACTGTGTCAGATAATTTGCGACGATGAACAAGAGTGGTTAACTGAAACACTTCACATAAGGGAACATAATTACAACTTTCATATTTCTTGCGAGTCAAATAACATAAGTGCTTGACGAAACGTTTCTGTACACGTTCTAGCTTATCAATGTGACAATGGGTACTGGGGGACCACACAGAAGAGCAATAGTCTAAACCAGACCGTATATAAGCGTTGTATAGAGTTTTAAAAACAGCTACATTTTTAATGGGTTTCATGATCCTTTTGATAAAACCAAGCATACGATATGATTTGTTGACAACTTTGGAGATGTGTAAATCAAATGACAAGGTCGATGTGAAATAAACACCTAGATCTTTTACAGTTGTAACAGAATGTAAAATAACACCGTTTAAGGAGTAATCAAAAGTTATGTTGAAAACTCGCTTCAAAGAAAAATTCATGAAAACGCATTTAGTGAGATTGAGTTTCAAATTCCACATGTGGCACCATAATGACAATGAATCTAAATCATTTTGAAGCTCCAAGCAATCTTGAACACAAGAAACACGTTTAAAGACCTTAACATCGTCAGCAAAAATCAAACAGTCACTCGACTGAAAACAGCTTGGAAGGTCATTTACAAACATTATGAACAAGGACGGCCCTAAAATTGATCCCTGAGGAACACCAGAGCAGGAACCCAATCCGTTATAGTTCCACTTACGGCTACACGTTGATAGCGATCACAGAGATAGCTACGGAACCAAGAGAGTGCAGTACCGGTAATACCAAAATGATTCTCCATCTTCATAAGCAAAAGATCATAAGATACAGTATCAAACGCTTTGTGAAAATCGGTGTAAACTGAGTGAACTTGTAAACCATCATCAAAAGCTGATGAAATAAAATCTTTATAGCAATCGTGTGTCTTTGATTATCGTGTTTTGCTCCTTAGGTATGACATGAGCAAGCGCAAGAAAGTTAAATATACTCTTATCAACAAATCTGGGTCTTGCAGCACGCAATAACTTCTCTCTTCAAGTTAGCTTTAAAAAGCACTCGCTCTCTTTCTTGCTATTCTTTTTCTGTATTGCTGTCATTATCAGTCAGTTCAGTGCTACTTTCTCCAAAACAGCAAGAAATCGCAAATCTCACTATGCAACAACAACAACAAAATAAATCAAAATTGCATGCACATCGGGGATTTGATTATACTGAGTTGTTACTCTACCTAATATACTTGCTTCATGATCTGCTCATTTCACACTAGGGATCCACTATTCATAGCATAGAAGTGAGCACTACTTGTAAACTTGTTGTGAGTAGTGTTCAAAGCTTATTGCTATTTTTCTCATAATTATTTCATAAATGCTTTCGTGGATGACTGAACATTTTAATCATAACTTCATTCGTACTTTGACAATGGTCTGGAAGTAATGTGAATTGATTCAGGTGCTTAATTTTGCAAAAAGTTAACCAAAGTTCTCGATTTTGATGTTTCCATGATCCAATTTTGATAAATTCCAGATTGGCTTTTAGAAACAATGCAGGTGGAAACTGAAATTAAACGAAAAGTTAGAATCATAGTTATGACAGTTTCGGTATAATATCAAAATATGTCTTGGGAGTGAAATGGGACGAATGCAATGCATGTTATACCGAATAACAGAAGAATCTTTGACATTGATTATTATATTACACGCATTTTTCAGAGCAATAGTCTGCAGATCAAGGTAAATATAAAATCTACTAATAGCTAACATTTTTATGAAATGGATCCCAGGTGACATATGTAGAAATTCCTGCAAACATTTATATTTATATTTTGCAATAAGACACATTCAAAGTCCAGGTGGCAGCTTGCTTCAGGAGACAAGCTTATGAAACATATGAGATTTTAATCATTTTCAATAACAACAAACTCAATACAACAAATTGTAGAGACATTAGATGTTCGGGAACGCTTTTTGATGCACCTGATGGATCTTTGAAATTGTGAAATCAGAACACCTGCGAAAGCTGTTTTCGAAAATTCACGCCCTTTAGATAATCTATGTCTATTTATATTCAGGAGTAGCAACTCTTTTGGCTTCAAATGACTGTGCCACTCTTCATCTTGCCTCGCAGTTTGGTTGTGATTGGATTAGCTCCACAAATAATAGAAAACTTCAAGTAATTTAGGGTTGAGGAGAAAGATAAAGCAAATGTACCGTTACATTTTCTATTAATGCAAACGTCCCCAAGTATAGTATCCCGAAAATATTCAACTGGAGGTTTTCCAAGAGATATCATCGTTGTGTCTATGCACATCTCATCTTTAATCGCTTCATGAGAAAAAAGAATTCACAGACAAGGTGCATTCATCTTGTTTACCATCAAAGGTTAATGCATTTACAATCTTAAACAATGAAAATTGTCTCTCATACCAATCCAGATAACAGAAAAAGTTCCATGATTTGAGCAATTTGAAAGAGTAATTAATGATAAGATGATGTAAGTGACAACTCAAATACTAAAGAGAACAGGCGACTGCCAGAATAAAGAAAAACTACCATTGACGCCATCAAAGTCTATCTGATAGCGTTAAAGGGTGCAGCAAATTTTCTCCTTGTCTGATTCTTGCAATTTATCAAACTATTCATGTTTATGTTTGCAATGTAATTATGACATCAATTTTATTGCTCTGATGAATAGGAATAAATTACGGATCACAAGCCCGATAAACATGCAATTTCATGAATTCTCATCAAGAGCATTCAATGATTAAGATTGAGATTCAATGATTAAGATGGCTTTTGACTCAACTGAAGCCAAAATAGGCCTACTCCTATCTTCATCGATGTGAGGTGAGCTAGCTTCATAGATGTGAATCATTCATAAACTTTGCATAATAGTCGAATTGAAAAAATAGTACACGGTGTGTCGGGATCAAAATTAGGCTAAAAATGCGCATTGATTATTTTGATTGATTCGAGATTAGAATTATACGATCTTTCCAATGCGACTAAAAGATGATCGATTTCATCGGTCAAGCGATTTGTCGAGATTTCTGTCCAACAGGTATAAAAATGCTCCATTATTATGTTGAAATTTTGCACTCCTATTTTACGCTCCCTCCAATAAAACCAAAATGAAACTTTTTAAGCACGGGATTTTCGAGGTAACTGACATTATCGATTTCATCGGTCCGTGGATTTAATCGACAATTCTGTGAGAAAGATTTCTTCGATCCATTACTGAAATTAATTGGTTTTAAAACAGAATTTGATGCTCTTGTCAATGAGAGCAATAAGAACAAAGGAAAATATTTCTTCGAGGGAGTTTCGAAATAATCAATATATCGATTTATTGATTCATTGACTTGACAGACATCTCTGTTAAAAAGTGAAGAAACTACTCATTAATTCTTTCCTTAATAATTCGATAAAATTTGTCAAAATCAAAAATTATCTCCGGTGTGTGGCGATACATTCATAAAATACTGAATATGCGATGTCATTTTTGTATAGCAGAAAGAGTGTGTTATTTTGTATCCGTGAAATGCATGCATCCAATGCTTATATTTCAGATTTGAAACATTCTTCATCTTGTAATTTCACTCCATTGTGAAAGATCCTGATGTGCTGATTCTGCTGCTTGCTCGGTGAAAGGTCTATGTCTTGACTGTTTCACTTACCAGAAGCTCAAGGAGCGCAACTTCTCATCGTCAAAGAAGACGTAGCCTCTGTCGTGATTTCTCCTCTTGGTTAAACCGGGTCGGGTCGCAGATGAGGCTAAATTTAAGTTTCAGGTGAACAACCTACTCCCAGCTTACGAAGCCATTCGAGTTCTCTGTGGATCAGGACAACGTTGCAAGATATCTCCTCTTCTTGACAACGACGGTTCTCTCCTCACTGATCCTTCCTCAAAATTATCTAGATGGCTCCAGCATTACATCCAAGCCTTGAATAAGCCCCAAGCTCCTATTTCTGCCGGCCTGCAATCCTTTGCCATCCATGGTTCTGGAAATGAGAATATATCGATCAAGACGCCGCCCTCAACAAGCAGGATTCACTCTTGGGTGATCAACAACGAACATTTCGTCAATCACAATACGCAACGTGCGTTGACTTGAACGCCGCATTTGACTCACTAGACAGGAGCTCGATATGGCTTCTACTTCAAAGGATCGGAGTACACTCAAAGTATATCAACATATTGCGTGATCTTTACGTCGACAATACATGCAGAGTATGAGTATGAGCAAATGGGAGCACTTCGGACTCGTTCCCGGTGACTTCAGGCGTGTGCCATGGTTGTGTTGCGGCTCCCAACCTGTTCAACACAGCGATTTACTTCTGGATAGGGAAAACCCGCACTCGCTGTCCTGATTTAGGGTCAATTGCCACTCCCGATTCACTGATCTTTGTTACGCTGACGATGTTGCTTTGATTTCGTTTGTTCTGGACTCACTCCTTGAGTCTCTTTCAGAACTTTCAAGAGGCATCACCAGTAGGCCTCTTTCTCAAATATTGAAAACCAAAATTCAGTCACCGTCTTCTTTTGTACCATCACCGACCAATGATGTGATAGTGAACTTAATCCGCATCGAAATGACCAGCAACTTCGCGTCTGGTCGCTTTTCACCGCTCCTGTCTTCACAACATTCTCGGTATTCGCTGGTACCACCACATCACGAATGAAGAAGTTTACTCGAAATTTGGGAATCCATACGAAATCTCCACCATCATTCGCCAACGTCGATTACGCCTTCTAAGCCACGTTGCTCGCTCCAACCCGCCTAGTCCAGCAAGAAAGGCTTTAGAGGCATCGCCTCCCCCCGTCGCATGGTTGAAGTCACCCGCGCGGCCGACAGCGGCTTACACGGATTTCTCAAGCGCAAGACGCTCTCCGGCTACCCGACCTTCTTATCCGTGCCCAGGAACGCTAGGCCTTTCGCGATCTGGTCGCTGCGATCACTTGAGCTAGTTAAGCGCATCCAAGTACAAGTAAGTAAGTAGTATAATTCAATGTTTTAGTAAGACTAAGATTCCTGACGAAAGACTGTCTGAAAAGCATGACAAATAAGCCAGTGAGATACAAATTTACGAGACTACTAATGGGTCGTTTACAATTCTTTTGTAAATCAGTTATTGTGAAGTATGTCAGACTCGGCCAGAAAGATCGACGAAATCTAAAGCTTCACAGGTCCCTCGGTGACACATATTTTATGACATAGGAAACATGAACAGACATTAAAGCTGTTCGTTCGTTCAGCAACTAATTTTCAACAGGTGGAAGTAAGTCCTTGAACAGGTTCATCCTTGAATTGCACTGATACATGCAGATACGAATATTGTGTGAAAAATCGTGTAGATTCGAATCAAGATGAGCAGTGCCATCAATGAGTGGACGACATATTATTTACATTGTTTTTTTCATTGAGAGATGTTTTCATCTGAGATAAACGTATTGGACCAAGGCTAAAAAGGAACGATAACTGCGGTTATTTTTGTGCATTTGTGAAATGCAGGATCCTTGCGTTTCGATTGGATTCGCTCCGATGGATTTATATGTTTGCCCCCAGTCTTGGTCAAAATATCTTACAATCCACGGCCTTACAACAGAAAGAATCTCCAACAATTATAAGCATAGAAATCCAACGTCTCGTTTTGTTTAAGCCATTCATACTATGGATGGACGATACCTGTTTGTTTATGGTCATTTCAGCCTATCATCTAGGCCAGAGGCGTAATTACAGCCCTCAAGCCCCCGTTCGGGGCGGGGGTCCCGCGCTAAAATGCGATGTATTTAGGCCACATGTTGGAAGTAGAAGTACACTTAACCATTTGATTATGTTCCTCGGAGGAAGAGATTCTGTAAGTCTCTGCCATTCAGCACCACAATCTGCTCTGAAAAAAATATTTGCTGTGATCAATTTTGTGATTTTTGTGATGTTAGCACGACTTTTTGTTGTTTTGCTGGATCTTTGCAAATAAATAATTACTCATTGCATATACAGCGTTTTAATATTGAAATCATGATGTTTGAAATAGTGTTGTACTGTAGGCCTATTTTCAAATCAAAAACAAATTATGACAATAACCGAATTTTTTAATACCGATTTTTAATAACCGAATAATTGGAATTTTTATACATGTTTACAAAATTACATTTTACCATTCGCAGTTATAGCGCAATAATTTAGGATTTTATAACAATATAACAAGAAATAATAATTTCTAAACTAATGGTCATCCTGTATGCTTATGATGTCCCTTATCCTTCATCTATATATGCTTGTCACCAGTACTCTTCTCATGAAAGTTCAATGCGTAGGTGAATATGTCTTGGAAACTTACAAGATTTGGTAGGTTGAAACCTCATCCTGGATTTCCGATTGCTTAAGACATAAGAAGATGCTAACATGTTGTATTATATAATATAACATGTATAATATGTTGTGTATTAACATGTATTTTTTAAATTATATTCACACAATATGCTCAAAGATTGAATATATACTTACACTATGATATTTTAGGCTAATAATTCAATCTTCGTCCAATCATAATTCATAGTCTTTATTGCATAAAGCAAAATGAATATGAAAATATAGAGAACTGAGTTCAAGGAATAATCGAATTATGTGAAACGGAATTAAGAGAAACTGATATCGCACATTTTTTAGATAAATGAATCAATACTTCTAATGAGACACTTTCATTAGTATATATTTAAAAATTCCTACAGAGCTTCTTAATTCGAAGATGAATTTCGCAAATAGAAACCTATTTCTATCATTGAAATTATTATATTATACATGTATCTCAATAACAATTCGACGCGCGATTATAGCGGAATAAGAAAAAATAATCGAAAGTTTTTTAATCATAATAGACAGAAAATTATTAAGTTTTAAACAGAATAATAATGATAAATTGCATCATTTACAAGGATAAATTCAAAGTTTTTTCAACACTCAAAGTCAAATCGTATTTGATTGTCAACATATCTCTCTCACATAATTATTTAGATAGAATTAGAAATCTTGCAGGCTGGAAATTACTGCCATATCGCTAATCCAGCCAAATTCAGGGAATAAAATTCTTGCTTCGTGTTTGTTGATTTTTCATTGTTTGCTTCTCTTATTTCTACTGATTTGGCTATTTGTGTTGTAAATGCATCGCTGTTGTACACTTTGATAATATTCATTTTGAATGTCGTTATTTTGCTTTCATGTCTCTCTTTACAATGTTTCCACAAAACTGAGTTATCATTTTTCTGTTGCAATTGTTGCAGATGTTCTTTCCTCTAATCTTGCCATTTCTTGAAGTTTCACTAATGTATACTGAGTCAAATTCTTCACATTTGATTTCATAAGTAACTCCACTTTTGTTACAAGGATCCTTACCTCCTGATTGTCATATAGGACAGCATCGATCTTTAAATTTTTGACTTTTTACTGGATTTGACTTCTGCAATTTTCTTTTTAAAGAAGTACCAGCTTTTTCCACAACTTTAATTTTCACTTTGCTTTTACGTATTTCACGTTCCATGATTTTTCTTAATTCGAAATTAGGTGATGATGTCACAAATAATACTGAATCAACGTTCCCTTTTCTTGAACCACTTTGACTTTTTATTTTGTTTGTTCTTCACTCTTTCATGCATGTCAACCAATATATAGACCAAGAAGTTGGAGATGACATGAAAGAGTGAAGATTGTTTTCAATGTCCATGTCGGATTTGAACAAAGTAAAAAGCCGGAATGTCGCGTAATCAAGATGCGTATTGTGATAATTATCATTATGTCATTCATTATTCAAGGCTGGAAATCATTATTTGAATAGTAGAATATTGGATCTGATAAGGAGATATCATCAACGCTTCAGTGGAAACATTCAATGAGATTTCTGATCGCAAAAGCAGTCATCCAATCAGAAATCAGTAATCATTATCATGAAATCAATTGAATTTTGCTGTTAATGTTTTACGATTGACATAAGCGAATACTGCGGGTGTGCCTCCATTATTGTATGTATTTTTTAAAGAATAATTAATCGGTTTTTCAGTTACATCACAAACAATAGCGCTAATTAGATTGTTGCAAACTATATAAATGTCCTGATTATCGCTACTTTCATCCACCGACGAAGACATTGAAAATGGCAGCGAAAGTAAGTTGTTCCATGAATTATTGCACGTAGAGATGTGTGCAGGCCGAGAAAACCTCGTCGGAACCAACCGACAGTATCCGACAAAAGAGGACTGGAGCGGACATGGACTTTGAAGACAGCGCAACGTCGCTGATATGCGTTGCCATGACCACCTACCCGATGACGGCTTCCAGTGGTTGACAATGGTTAGGTTCCGCTCAAAGATGGAATCCCGGGAAGGCCTGCATTTCAGGACGGTTTCTATTATTTTAAGTACTGAGCGAATTTAACACCAAGCAATAGAACTCTTTGATTGATGGCGTCTTTTGATCAATCAGTTTATCCAATTTAACCTAACTATTTTAACATATTGGTTATTGCATCTTCAATATAACATTAACATGGATTTTTGAGGGCAACAATGTAGGACATTTGAGGGCGAGTGAGTGCCTAATAATGTCCTACATTGTTGTCCGAAAAAAATATGTTGATACTATTGTGCGTAATTGAAATTGACTGGGCAGCAATGAATAACTACGACACGCAGATTAGTCCATCAATGGCATTGCTATGTACGTAGTGTCATTGTTGTAGACTTCTATCAGAAGCTATGACTGTTTCATTGCTGGACGGTCAGCCAATTCAAATTCTAATTTTCCATAGATTCATTTATTGGACACATACCGTAGATTGAATTCTTCATTCCTAATAGAATGCGTGCATCGTGCAAGTGAAAATTGTTTTGTTGAGATTCAATGCATTTCTCAAAATTGTAAGCTGAAGCCATATTTGAATTAGCTGAGAAGATAGCACATTAAGCAACAAATTTTCATACCTAATCCCTTAAAATTGTTCTATGAAACAAACAGCAAGCTGAAAAAATCAATATGAGCACTGGTGTCTCGAGCATGCTTAGGATAAAATTGAGGGATCATGTTGCATAACGGATACATTTGGCACATCCACAATTCTGCATTCAACAGTATACAATGAATTTTTGTGAAAGGGTTTTGATATTATTTATCGACTCAAAGACTTATTTATATATATTATACCAACAACTTATTTGCTTCTAGACTTCTATCAAACAGAGAAATATATATTTCCCCACCAACTCGTCAATTGTGCTCAATCAACCATTCTTCGATATTTCAACACCTCGTTATTTCTTAAGAGTGTAAAAATGGATATAATTTTGGAAACTGATGTCAATGGCAAATTGGAACCTTATCAATTGGTTGCTTTATTAATGTTCAGACCTTTAGGACGTTGAAAGAACCATCCACAGGCTTAATGAAGCTGATGTTTCGTGAGCAACGAGCGGATGATCAAATAGGATGAGTGATGTGTAATGAATTGTCGGTAGGGTTAATACCAAGAACAACTACGATTCCGTATAGCAGAAGGAAATTTTGCAGCATTCTTCAGTACAATTTGTATAACAAGGTATCGGCATGAACTCATCTTGATGCACTTGCTAAATAACGATGACGTTAGATAATGTTAATAACGATAATCAATCCGATGTCAATCCGATAATCAATCCGATAATAAGATCCAATGTGGTATATTGAAAATATTAACTATCTATATAGTCTACTAGGCAAGGTACATGTAATAGCACTATGTGACATGCCACGCTCAATTACGCGTAATTCACGCGTAAGCTACGCGTAATTACACATGACCCTAAAACATCCGTGGCTATATGCGTGACATTGCTGCAACATCTGTCGGCAGTCCTGACATATAGATTTTGCGTCTCATGTTTCTGTATGTATCAGAGGCTAAACAATGTGATAGGACGTCAATTTCATGCTCAGGGAAGACAGAACATGCTTAGCGGTTCATTCGTGGTTCAAACGGCAACGCATACAACTGTAGACGACGCGCAAACTATAAACGCTCGCCCGCGCTTGTTCATAAACATTTCTCATGTTTCAACAACATCAGATCAAGTGATTTCTGACACTTTGTGCAGCGCGTATGCACGCGCGTAGAAGAATGGAATGTCTTTCACCACGGATGTTTAGGGTGCTCCGTAATTACGCGTGAACTACGCGTGGCATGTCACCTAGTGATCCTATTCATCATAATGATTATGGAATTGTTGAGAGCGCAAAAATAAATCCCATGAAATTTTTGTAATTTTTCATCCGATAAGTTCTGTGTATTGATCTGTAGAGTGGCACCTAATCAACATAATAGGCTGATCCTCTACACCGGTCATCTGTGAAATGCCTTCACTTACATTCTGATGAAATTTCAGGCAGATGCACGAATACTCTAGGCCCGAGGCCGGTCCAGGCTCGTGCAAGTTTCCCATTTACAGGCCCAGCCCGGCCCGCTCTCAGGCTAGCTACTATCTCAGCTACTTGCTAAATCTGGCATATTTAGACACGTCTTCTTGGACTGTCGATATTACCCGACCAAGTGTCGATATTATTTGAACATTATTGCAGTTTACACACACCCCCACTTAATCACCTAGAGTCATAAATTGAATCAATTATGGATTCGAGCAAGAAGACATCATAGTTCGTATCAAAACTAGGAAATACAGCCGTGAAAGCCCGAAAACTACTTTGTTGTCGAAAATTCCCGATTTCATCCTTATAGTGGTACATGTATTTCGCAAGTTATTTGACAAATACGATTTTATAGTTTTATGCTCCACAAATCAACGCACCTAACGAATTTTGCTACAATAAATACAATTATTTAAATAATGCTGTCATGGCAACGTCGCAGTGCTGCTTCAAAGTTGCTGGCCGATCCAGTATCTAAATATTTTTATATGCCGGATATACCGGATATGTCAGGATTATTTGATTTAATTCATTTTCATTCATTGCAGGTACTCCTACACCTCGCATTGGTGGCAGTATTGATTGCATGCATTGATGCAAAGACTTCTTGGAAAGATAAACTTTTCGCATTAGATAAAATTGGTAGTTGTGCGAGACTGTGTGGAGACGACCGTACAGAATGCATACAGTCCTGCAGATCTAAGGATATTGCAATGGAATGCGCAGCTCGTCACAATTGCAAATTCGGTAGCCGCAAGTTCAGGAGTTGCGTAGAAAAACTGAATGTAGCTTATAACACCCTGTCTCGTTGAAATGCCAATTATTTTCATCAATTCAGCTGACTCCATACTGTGTTCTTGAGAGAAAAGCTGTGCTAGTTGGGTTGATTTCTACGAAGATTTGACAAAGCAGCATGACCAACAGGTCTCAATGTGGCATCAATTCCAGATAAATAAAGTCTCATTATATCGCTTTTCTCTTTCATAAGCTTGCAAAAAGGAAGGCTGGTTTCATAGAGCAAGTATGTCAAGTACAGTAGCAGCTCAGTATTAATTAAATCTCCAATGTGTATGCAGTTTCGATTTTCTTAATTAATTCGAGCTCAGACCCAGTGCCAAATATACAAATTGTTACACTTGTGGAGAATTCTACACGGATTTGACTGTTCATGATAGCAATACAGAAGAAAGAATAGTTTTTTACAAATCCTTGGAGAGGTTGTTATAGCAATTAGATGGGTGACTGCTTTAATATGCTCAGCCTCAGAAATAAGAGTATTTTCTTAAGTGTAGACCAAATCATGTCACAAAATAGTGCACCTGCCCCTGAAAGAGTAACGTAGGCCTATCATAATCAAATGCAATGATAATAATTAGCGTTAAAATATACAAATGGATCCGCAATATTATTCAGATTCAGGAAATTAAACATAAATTTAGTGAATCATGTTATCATGCCGATGAAAGTTGGATTGAAAACTTAAAATTTCAGCAAAGAAGCACCATAAGATCTCAACTTTTCCATGAAGATTTGCATAATAATGTGGTTCATGAGATTTCCTTGATAATCAGCTTAATTTCCGTTGAATTAAGACACCTGTTCGTAAATGTTAATTCATTTTGATATCCAATAAGTTTCATACTACTTATATAGAGGTACCAAATCGGTAGTATATAAACAATTTGCAAAATTGAACAT
Organism: Prostheceraeus crozeri; assembly: GCA_907163375.1. Classification (NCBI taxonomy): domain Eukaryota; kingdom Metazoa; phylum Platyhelminthes; order Polycladida; family Euryleptidae; genus Prostheceraeus; species Prostheceraeus crozeri. Next base: position 805,035 of record CAJQUW010015046.1, read on the forward strand.
TTTAAAAGTTGATCAATTGATTTTTTGCACCGCAGGAATATTGTCTCAGCAAAAACTAATCTTTCGATATGAAGTTTTTATTGCATTCTCACCTTTTTTGAGTCAACCCTCACGAAAATTTTCATGAGAACTCATGAAATTTAATGCGGATTCATGAGATTTTTATGAGATCTCATGAGATTATTATGAGTCTCATGATATTCTCACAAGAAAATGTTTAACTCATGATGTTCTCATGATGGTTTGATCGCGTTCATGAGAAAATTATGAGCATTTATGTGGTCTTCGTGAAAATTAGCTTAAAAGTAGTAAGTTATGCATGCTAGCCGCGAAAGGAAATAACCATAAGAAGGTCTATTCAATCGATCAAGATCTTCAAGGTTAGTCTACAAAAGATAAAAATGAAAATATATAGGATGTATCATGGCGATGTGCAACAGCATTTTCGAAATAATGCATATATAATTTGACTTTACAATTATCATTACTATGCAAGATGTTGAAAATAGACATATGTACAATCACAGTTAGACATAAGATCATGATAAATAGTGGTCTATTTTTGCGAATACTGACATAGCATTGTGGACATGGAGTGGCAATGCTTAGGGGCAATGTGACTAGGCCAAGGAAGCTTCAATAACTATTTGCGAGAAAAATAAATTCAGAAGTATGAAAAAGCAACTGCTAATTGATTAATGAGATTTTCATGAGAAAGCTCATGAAATTTGATGAGATATTTCATGCGAAGACGTTCCTAATCCGCATTAAATATCATGAGATATACATGTATATGACTAAAACTCTCATAAAAAATCATGAGGAATTTTCGTGAGGGAACAATCTACATACTATATGCTTACTCACAGCTGGTGTACATGACGTTGTTGAAGATCATACCATGAACGAACTCTTCTACATATCTTGATCTCGTCATTTGCACTCTCTTCTACAATTTCACATTATCCCCTCCCATTCAATAAGACTTCTCTCATCCAGCCTGAAAGCATCATTTCATGAAAGCATTATTTCAAAAGATACAATGTACGTTGGAATTCTCTATCCAATGACAGCAAGCCTATTATATGTCTTTCAGAAGATAAAAATAACATAGTAATCACATAAATGAAATACGTCAAATATTTTGAATCTTCGTCTTTTAAGTGCAAATTTCAAAATTCTTGGCAAAGCCGTTGACATTTCTGGAGGCTTCACAAAATTTGCGGTCTTTAGATGCCTCACACATGTGGTTAGAACAGAATCATGATACGGAGTTTTTAAGACTCTCGAACAATCCACATACCACTTCCCACACAATTCTGCAGCATTTCAGATGAAATCGAGCACATTTATGTAATAAATGTTCCATGGGATCAAAGTATCATGTCATTTTCTTGGTTTTAGTTGTAAGCTTGTAGTTGAAATAATGAAAGACGAACGTGGGGTCTAAATGATTATTTTTCTGTGGGCTGAATGACTAGGAATCTTTTGAGGTGACGCCAAACGGACAATGGATCACAATTTGTCAGCAATTGGTTTTCTGAGCAATTGAAATGTAAAATACGCAGTGTCTTCGGTATGTTTGTGTCAAAATATCAACAACAAATCTGAATTGAAGTTCTATTGAAATCCTAGAAAAGTTCTGAAAATGAATGAATTCCAAGGAAAACCTTAAAATCTTGTAAATTTCAATAACCATTGTGAGCTTTTCTATATTGTGAGAGCTATCAGTTATAATCACAAGGCAAACAGATAATATTACCATTTGATTTTATATATCCAAATATACATGGTCAATATATTCTCTACTAAATATTTTGTGTGAGCTTAGTACATGCAACATTTGCTCAAAATCTACTCAATTCCGAGGAATATGAGTACTGCACCTTTTTAACTTCTATATAAAATAAGTCAAGTTCAGTTTAAAATAAGTCAAGTTCAATTTAAAACTTTTAAATTAAGTAGTTGAGAATTACATGTCTGGCAAATGACAATCCAGTGTTGAGTATTCCATTGAGTTTGTTCGCTTTGCACCTTTCTCGGAATAACTAATCTCAGTTCTACATGAGATATCTATGGCTATGACCTCAATCAGCGCTAACTTCTCCATTGTTCTCATTTTCTCATCACACGAGTGCACACGAGCTGCGAATAGGGTTGCAAAAATCAGTGTCAAACATAGTGTCATTGGTCGATAAATCAGTCACTTGACGAATTGAATACAAATAGATGGAGCTGAAAGAAATAGCATCGACTTTGAATAGAACTGCATTAGACTACACTTCCGACCCGAACATCATCTTTGGTAGGCCTACCTCGGAACCATCATTGATAAAGCAATGATGGATTTAAGATCCTGCTTGTGTTTAAGAGCATGAAATCATGTTCAAAAACATTTTCCTTCTTGCATCTCTCTTCACGATTTACCAATGAACGACGTTAGTGTATGAGATTGCTACAGGTTGATTTCTGGTAATCAAGATGAGAATAGGTAGGCCAACGTATATGATTACCATATTTTTGTTCTATCTCACACAAAAAGACGTCCATCACTGCAGTCGGTAATCACTGGTAATTTTTCAAAATTGGGAAATTTTGGCTGAAATGTGAGTTCGGGGAAAGATTCCCTATTATCAATCATGTAAACGTATATATATATATATATATATATATATATATATATATATATATATATATATATATACATAAATGCAATTTTCAAATATTTAATTTATAATTCTTCAATAGAACTTGACTTTTTTTTAAATAAAACTTGACCTGTTTTAAATAGAACTTGACTTGTTTTAATTAGAACTTGACTTATTTTAATATATGAATTTAACTTATTTTATTTAGAACTTGATTTATTTTAAATAGAAGTTAAAAGTGTGTAGTTACTAAGAATGCTAAGGCTAAATAATCTTTCCTCGTTGTTGTGCGAAGCTTCGGGTAGATGCAAAAAGTTTCATCCATTTTCAATGGAGCATCGTTTGACGCATTTTAAGAGAATATTATGTATCAATGGTGGCAAATATATAATTCATCATATAAATAAAAAGGACAGCGAATGAGAACGCAAGTGAATTTTCTAAATTAACCTGACAACAGTATAATAATCATTTCTCTCCATATTGAATAACACTTTCTGCAGATTATACATATTTTTGAAACCAAAGTACAAATACCCTAGTGGTACTTGCATGCAACGAAGTCCTTCTAAATATACATGTACCTACTCTGACTTATGCTGGAAGAAAACGGATGCAAATGATTAGAATTTCTCACCTGGTTCGTCATATATTTTATGCAACTTTATAAAAACCCTGTAAAAAGATGGCTAGGCTTGGGATACGTATTTTTGTAGGTTCAGGTTTCAGTATTATTGTTGAATTTGCCACATCGATACATAATATTCTCTTAATAGCGTCAAACGGTGTTGAAAATGAATTGAAAGTGAAAGTTCATAATGAATGCTCATTGGGCCTGACTTCAAGTAGTCTTTTTGAAGGTGTACGACACAACAGATAGCACTGGTGAAAGCTTGAAACTGATAATTTATCACAGAACAAGTCATGAGGGTCTAGCACACATGCAGTAAAACTAATACATGCTAAGTAGTGAGCAAAAACGTAGAAAGCAATGAGAGAAGCTAAGAAGGGTAAGACAGGTAAAAGAATAGACAATAAAGTTAACGCAGAATCAGTTGACGTTCGTACAGGTAGCATACTCCTTCCGCACATAGAGAGTTCAGACGGATGCACTGTGTTTCAGCTATCTTCAGTTGGAAACTGAAGCGCCACTTTGAGATGATGCGTCTCATATACAGGTGATGCAGTGTTATTGCAGCAAGCAGCAGGGATTATAAAAAATTAAATGAATTTCACTTAATTGATGTCAATTGATTGATTGCTCGCAATTCCGGTTTCAATTATTGATGGTATAATACTTCAGCAATTGATTGATTGCATCAATTCTATGTCAATTAACTGATTGACTCAAATTACTGTTGCAATTGAAAATTTGGTCGTGGAAATTATATATTAAAAATTGATCGGTTATTCGGTTAATTAGAAAAGAGATTTTAGTGATAGATTAACTGCAAACCACTGCTGCACCATTTTAGAAAATTCATTAGTTAACCGTTTAAACAATAGGAAAAAAATTAACAGCATTTGTCAACGTGAATAGAATTAAGCAAGTATTAAATTCAACTAAAATATCAAGAAGCAACACGTAATTTAAAGGTGCAGTTCGATCAATTTCAGAAAAGAAATTTCATTTCTGAATAAATTCCTGAAGTATTCAATCACTACGACAATTTTATATCACTGTGACACTCATTTGTCAGCAAATTCATGTCAAACATTCATGACGTCACAGCTGCTGATTCCTGCTTACTGAGAAGCAGAGCGCCGTGCACAAGACAGGAGGTTCGCTGTGGTTGGCTGATAGAGGAACCGTGCAGTATGAAAGCAAGCAAATCTCTGAATGGACCTAAGGTAACTAGATTATTCTTGAATGAGATGGGAGGTATCGATGTATCCGATTTTAGACATTTTGTATGTGTTCTGAAACATAAACAAGTGACTTGCTGTCAATGATTTTACATTTCGCATTTCCTACATTCGATTTTCTCCCTGTGCGTTGATCCTCTTGCTCCTGGCTGATTCGTCAACTACATGTAGCATGCTAGCAATGGCGCATCAGATCACTGTCACGTGTGACGTCATCTCATCTCCTAAAGTTGATGATTGCGGCTAATTGAGGAATCAGAAGTGCGTCAAAGTTCGCAAGATTGACTATTGTGCATAGAAGAAACCATTGAGACAGGGTTGAAAATTTGACCGAATTATACCTTTAAGCAATTAAAGTACTTGAAATAAATTTCATTGAAGTGCGACTTTTATGTTGTTCTAAGCAGCATCTCACAAGCATATTGATCAGTTATTGCATCTTCCATTGTCTCTGAAACACTGAGAGTGGAGATTCGAACTCCCGATGCATTAAGACTGACAGTATGCTAATGAATGAATGAGAAACATCTCTAGTCGGAAGACTATAAGATGTAGATGACTTTTTCCTCGCAGACTTTAGATCTGAATAAGATATTTTCTATCAAAATTTTGATTCACTTCTTAGAGAGATCACATTAGCCTGGTTGCACAATTAAGCAAAATCAGATCAATCTAGACGAGCGCTTCTGTGGGTTAGAAAGCAACTTTTTGAATGTCTGTAGAAGGGTTTAATACGATTCCTGAGAGAAACCTTTTCTAGAAGAAGTTTCTTCAAATCCTTCTTCAAAGAATCCTTCTAACATGTTGGAAATCATTTTCAAGGCCTTGTACAGCATTTTGAAATTTTTAAAGTACTTTCTAAATCTTCATAGCTCATTATATATCGGTTGGATATTCTCGAAAGTCACCTTACCCCTCAGCTACAGAGTAACCCTCGATTTACGGATGTGGTGTCCCTTCTGATCCCTTCTCAATCATTGGTTTGTGATATCTTTGTAAAAGACAGCAAACCATGAATAATAAATAGAGTTTGATCTGCTGCCTTAAATGTTTGAATCCGTCATTGGATGAAACTTACGTTTTAGTCGACTAAGTTTGTGAGTCTTAGCATTTGTGTCTTTTATGGCATGTCTAACATCTACATGTATGTACAACTACTGAAAACTCAATGGAATTGCGTGTGCTACGCCAGTTGCTTATTAAATACAAACGTCTGAAGTCGCATTCTAAAAACCTAGAAACGACATTTTTAATGAAGATAATGATATTAACATTATTATCTTACTTCAAGCTAAGGCCTAAGGGATTTGTTGATAACTATGCATTTTGCCCCTCAAGTGTTAAAGCGGAAACTTCAGAATTTTATAAGAAGATATTAGTTCTGATCGGGGTTGGCAAAAAATAAGTTTTTTGAAGAATTCAACAAACAATCATGATTTTTCGTCTTCTTATGCTTTTATGACTTCATCAATTGTGAAAATGTTATTACAATTACAATTTTTATTATTTCAAAAATCCGCAATTGACAGTTAAACATTTTCTTTTAATATTTCGTTTTCATTAGTTTTCATTAGAGTATAGAATACTGCACATTTGTTTCAATGAATTTCATGATATCAGCTGTGAATTCATAATAAATCATTCATTGGACTGCATTTTTACTTTTCGAATTTCGAATTCATAGACATTGCAAACCAGTTTCATTTTCAACTTCTATCAGACAGAAAACACACAGTTTAAACAACAGGATCAGTATATTGTCTCAGCTGAGCTACCGAAGAAAGAGAAGAGGAATTGCTCAAAGACTTCTTGAATATGCCTATGTAACTGATGAACTCGTCTTGGCCTAGACCAGTGGTTCCCAACCTTTTCATGCTACGTACCCCGAAATAGAAAATCATAGGATTTTTCATTATTCCGCGTATCTTCGCCTATACATATAAAAAATAGCAAGAATTCAATCATGCTAAAATTTAATTGCGCGTAGAAATATACGAAATTCTAATTTAACAACACAAAGAATTAACTAGGCGCAACTGATGCGCGCTTGTGTAACAGCAGAAGCGCAGAGAAAGTCATGCTCCAACGTCAAACGAGCTCTTTCTTTACTTTTAATCATTACTGTGATGGAGAATCCTAATTCGCATAAATATGTGGTACAGGTCGAGTTGGTGGTCGCTAATTAGCAGCGGTTGCTTCAAGGCCAAATGATGACAATCCAATGCGGAATGCGCACTAAGTCAACAGTTCAACTGACCCATGAACAGGAAAGTTATCAAAGTAAAAATTATTTATAACAAATCTCCCATATTATACGTACCCCTCAAACGTCCTTCGCGTACGCCAGGTTGGGATCGCAGTTTTGTAATCCTATCCACATTCCCTAACACGGTAAGTGAAGTATGTAGGTCGTTATTGAAACTATTCAAACCTAGATTTCCATACATTGCACGAATTAAAATGCATTATTATAAATTACAATTCGGAAAGGATCACTACTAAATCAACTGATATTTTACACGTGGACCTGTTGTGGTTAAAATAGTCAGCAAGTCATTATGAATGTCTGTTTATAGAATGACAAATATTAAGTGAGTAAAAGACACCAACACTCTTGATTCCTCCGACTGCACTCGCCCGAACCAGGAATTGAACCGAAGTCCGCGGTGAAGACGAGCTCGCACCTTCTTCACTCAGTCACGCCGACAATACAAAAGTAATTATCTTTAGATATTCAGTATACTACGACAGACCTTTGTTGTCAATTTATAGTGTGTGTGATGTAGTCGAATGATAAGCTGATATGCTATCCAGCAACAAAGTGAATGCTGATAGCACTCTGTCAATGATAATACAAGTAGGACAATGAGCTGTCTATGTCTCTTGCTTCACCCGCATTCCTTTTGTACCGTCGGTGCTGCCTAGAGAAGAAAGTGCGAGCTCGTCTCCACCGCGGACGTCGGTTCAATTCCTAGGTCAAACGGGTGTGGTCGGGGAATCAGGGGTGCTGTTGTCTTTCATTGACTTAACCCTATTTTACCCGAGCGCTTGTGAACTCTGAAAGCGCATTGGGGTAGCTAAGCGACGCTGAGTCCAACTCAAATGGACATTTTTGGAAATGCATTTAAATTATTTGTAATATACAGTTATGAATTTAGTAGAAAAAAGCTCATCCAAATGAATGAATGCACTAAATATATTGTGAAACATGATAATCTGTCCATTCTTAGATTGAGATCTATTATTTGCAGGACAAAACTGACAGTATTACTTGTAAAGCTATTAGGAGCATTGTTTGAAGCATATTGCTATTATTTGTAATCATTTCATAGATGCATTTGTTGATGAATGTAGAATGAACAAGTTAATCCTAACTGTTAATGGCCTGTAAATAACATGAAATGATTATCAAGATGCTCAAGTCTGTAAGCAATTGACATAAATTCTCGATTTTTAAAAAACACGGTAAGGGCACAATAAGGGTCAAATTTATGATGTTACCAGTGGCTAAATTTGATAAAACTTAATTAGTTACGGGAAATATGTATAAACCAAAACTCACAAAACACTAGAGTCGTAGCTATTACAGTTTTCGAGCAACATCAAAAATGTCTAGGGCCTCCAGAAGCCTCCTCGGGTAAAATAGAATTAACAGTTGAGTATCAGTCCTGGGTGTCATTGTGCATGGTATCTTACCGTGTTCGGGTAACTGCTGTGCTTCTGTCGGAATATTATTGAATCTTCTTTTATAATTTTTTCAACCCTTTTATTGCTATTTTATGATGACAAATTTTTACTAAAATCTGCAAATTTTTAACAAAATTGACTGCTGGCCAATTCCTATGACAACCAAGACCTACAGATCTATCGATGCAAGTGCAAATCGATTTACATCCTGCTGAATAATATTAAAATGCACTGAGGTGGAAGTAAGAAAATATTTGTCTCCGAGATGCAATGCCCTGATCTGCAAGCGAGCGTGCATGATTTAATTGATGTCGTACCGACCAACTTCTGACGGATTTATTATCGTGGACAAGACATGATCCATTGATAATAATTTGAAATTTTGGTCGGTTATCAATGGATTAAGAGACGGCGGATGGTCGTTTAGAGGAAGGCATAAGATGAGGCATATTCAGGTGCTATAGTGTGCGAACGGATCGATTGGATCCTCAGGTGGAAAGTCTTTACTGGATATAATGCTCAGTTTTTGTTTGAGCTTGCAATCTGGACGACAATGTGACTGAGGTTCGATAGCTATGGACATAGAGAAGGGATTTAGGATGTTTATGGCTAGCACCGGTCAATTGAATCCCTAGATGGAGCAGTTTTGCGGGATAACAATTTTGTTTTCTTTGGCTCGGGCGCATTTTTAAATTTATTTTCGTTAGAAATGAGAAAGGGCTGAGTTGTCAGGTCCACAAGCCCGAAAATCCATGATTCGACCATTTCGGACTGAACGTTTTATGACTCTGGCAGATCGTGCTCCCTGGAGCTACCCTGATGCTGGCAGAACTAAGCGACCGACCGAGTTAGGACGGTTGGACTGAAATCTTGAACAGAATAGACGCCCGCTGGAACAGTGAGGGAAGGTTGAGATCACCTAAAAAGTTCACTTACTCTCAGCAAAACATGTTCAATCAGAGACATTGATTACTGAAAATAGTATAATTCATCGATGAGCTAAATCAAACAAATTAAACATTTCGTAAGCATTTCTGAATGATTTCTGTCTATTTGCCATCCGCATGTGCGCATATGTCTCTTTCCACATGTCTCTTGATTGTACATGAATGAAGTAGAGCTCAGTACAGCGAGTTCAGAGGTGCATAACACCCCCACTGACACAGGACCGCACAGATTTAGGTTGTTTGATCAGTTTGATGGAGATGCGATGACCAGGAAATTTCACAAGTGCTGCGAGAACTTTCATGATGATTGAAGTAGTCCTCGAAGCCTTGTTCGTCACTGCAATACACAGAGGGGCTACGGGTTCTGTTTTGAAATTAACTTCGGGGATGGATTTCAACGATGGAGCTGCAGGCATGTTAAACACTTTAAATATCAAGAGAAAGAGAAAGATGTCATCAGACTTGAACAATTTAAGCACAATAATCCCTTGGCAGCCGTAGACGCTGCGTTTCGCCCTACACGGGGGCGTTAGTACGGCTCGCAATGGCCCAAACTAGCTCAAAATATATAGAATGATTGAACAAGCTGAAGGACTGCACAACAGGCTGCTCTGCGTTTATTTATCCTCGCTTTGCTGTGCGGCTGATAATCATAAAGATTGCAGAGTGCTAGTTCGCCTGGGCATAGAAGAGAAGGATGTCCTCATGATTTAAGCACGAAAATTCCTTTGCAGCCACAAACGCTACGTTTCGCCCTATTTATGACATTTATACTTTTAAAATCATTTTTGCATTCTACTTCATTCAGTGTAAGGAAATCGCCTGTTGAAATCGTTGTCAAAGAAAAGAGTACCAGCGATGAAACCGGGTCACTGGGTCAAGGGCATCATTAGGTGACCCGTTTTTCTCGTTTTTGGGTTTTCCTGATTTTGTAGCCACAGAGGAAGCTTGCATAAATTGTGAAGTCAGAAGGCATTATCTGTTACGCTAATTCTATGAACTTGTAAATCACTGGGTGATTGGAAATGCAATTAATTGTTGTTCAACGACAAAAAACAAACAAAGATTCAGTGCATATAATTTGCTAGTTGTAAAGGAGCACAGGATTATCACTGGTTGGCACGGCTGCGAAAGAAGCCCCATGAGGCAATTAAATAAATTTGTGTTAGCAATTTTTCAGAAATTGGCAATTTTTGAGAGCTGATGATTTTCCAACTTTTGGTACTTAATAGCAGAAATACTACAAATGGAACTCTCTTTTACATGCGCATCACAGGAATTTTGCGCGCATTTGATCGAGGTCAACCAACGATTCGCACTATCAGTATTTAAAATCTATACCCGGAACCGCGCCAACGCTGTCGTGCCGAAAAATTAGGGAAGGGGCAATTCTCACTTCCTTGAATTTTAGAAATGTGAATTCAATCTATGACTTATCACTTGGACTTCAATGACTTCAGTGCGACTCGAGCAATCTCATTTCATTCAGATTGTATACTCAAAAAACTGACTGAGTCTTGTGTTTGCATTTTTCAGCAAATGCTTTAAAATGTGTGATGTTTAGAGGCCAAATTCAATATTTACAAAATCTCATCTGCCAGTAATTGACACAAATCACTAAAACGTCCGCTCGCAAAAATATGGTAATTTTGATTGTAAAGGACTACATGCATGTTAATTGAGGTCAAATTTTAGTTAGATATAACTTTGACGCCTCGTGTGATCGTCGGTATATGCTGGCACATGCTATTGAATGCACACTTGAAGGTGTAGTTCGGTCAATTTCAGAAACAGATTTTATCATTGAAAATTTAAGTGAATTTCATTGAACCACTGCGACGATTCCTGTCACTTTCCAAAAATATTCAAATTAGCTAGTCCAATGCTACACGATATGCTTTCTGTCTTTTGTCTTTCTGAAAGCTGTAGAAACCAACTTTCGTCCGTTTTGTTTGCACACTTGCACTTGCGTTCGCAGAATTGTTCCATTTTGTCGCACTTTTTTGTGTTCAGAAAACACACACAAGTGACTTCCTCTTCATTCTGTGCATTGATCGTCTTACGCATAGCTGATTCGTCACGGAGCATGGAACATTCTTGTGTCCATGCGTATCAGATCACTGGCAGATATGACGTCATCACGTCTCCTTCAGTTGATGATTGCGGTTAAATGAGGCATCAGATGTGCGTCTAAGATAGCAATTAATAACAATGAAATTAAATAAACGATAGATCAAATTGCCGTGCAAAAGATGTGCGGCTGGTAGGATTGACAAGGCATGCAATAAAATAACCATTGAGACAAGGTTGAAAATTAGACCGAGCTACACTTTTAAGTGAACCTGCCTAATAAATATCATTTTCATGGTTGGACACATAGACCCTACTTATGTCAACTTGATATTCTTTTTTACATCAACTTGCCTTAGTTTAATTTCACCAATAATCATTTTAGTGCATCGAAAGTCAACTATCTCACAAAGTACAGCTAAAATGAATTGTCATCTGATTTCATCCTTCGAGTGTCATGTCCAACAACATAGCAATATATTGATAAACAAACTGTAAAAAAATTGCCAAAATAGAAGGATTGGCAGAGAAATAAATCCTTGGTTCCCAGAAATTGAAATAGACTAATCAGAGTTAATCATGTCAAAGTAGAGGCCAATTGAAATGGCTGCAATGAAATCAAAATATACTTACGCTCGTATATCCACACTGGTATAATAAAATGTGAATTGACATGCATTCTGTTATAAAACGCATGCTTTACGTACTACTTTGAATAGTGATGCCTCAATTTACTTTAGCTTATGACAACGATCAAGCAAACTCAAGACTATGGGAGGTCATGATGATAAAAGAATTGAAGCCAAAAATATAACAACAGTCAGCTTGAATTTGGAAAACTAGTAAATCGAACATCTGCGTTTCATCGAAGATGAATACAGTTCCCAACAGAACGAGTAGTATGCCTCCGCTAACCACCTAAACTTTCGCTTGAAACACCATAATTTTAGCCCCCTTCCGACCAATCGTTTCCGCTTGCCTGACTAAATACCCAAAGTAAAGACCAAGAAAGGTAAATCAGCGGATCAGCGGCTGATTAGCCTATAGTAAGGCATGTTACCCTCAACAGCGGCCATATGTGCAAAACACGAGCAATAGTCCGACTTCCATCAACCCCAATGAGGTGTCTGCTCCATGGTCCGTCTGGTGAACCCGCCTCTTTTGTGAAGGAATTTGAGGCAAGTGTTACTTGGAAAACCAGTGCCTAACAGCCCCTGAATACCTCGCACATAGTGTGAGGTCGTTAGACAGGTGGCTGTTCGTCGAGCCACTTTAGTCCAACAATAACCATAGAAGTATGCACAGACATCGAATCTACATCTAACAACCCGATGTCCCATGGAAACATACATGCATCTATCACACATTATATATTTGTCCCATGAACACAACTGAAGATCAAAGACACTTCCCGCTTATATATTTTTTAGTCTTTATAGATTCAGAGCAAGGACGTCGGTCATCAAAAATATATGATATTATTACTAATACCATAATGCTTCTACTTTCCATAAAAAATTTTTTTAATTCCGTTTCCTCGACAGTTTCTTTTACTATCAGATTACCACGGATTACCCATAGAGGGATTACCTCACTAAGTTCAACCATATTTAACAATGTTTTTTTGCTAGTGGCCATTGTTCCTATTAAGGGGTAGCAATAAGACAACCACAGGCTACTGTTACCACTTAAAAAATTTTGAAGTATACGCTGTCACAACGATTCTGATTGTTGAGTTATTGAGCATAATTCAAGCAATATATATCTAAATCACTATACATGAAATTCACATTCTTCTCAGAAATAGCTAGATTTTTGGATGATCTCACAAGCACTGATGATGACATTTGAGTGATCACACGCATTATGAAAAAGCCAATGAGTAGCAAATACATGTTTATAAGAAGTGAACACTTACTTTTCGTCGAAAGTGTACTCTAATTAATAGTTCTATGAACGTGATATGAATGTGATTACTCAAAAATTTGTTTATTTCTGAGCGGAAATTCTGCTATAAAAGCGAACTTCATGTTGTTATATATTTGTGTATGTGTAGCACGAATAATGCATTGAGAATCAACAGTTCAAAAAACTGAATGGTCAAGACAGGATGCATTTTGAAATTTTTTTATGGCAACAATAGCCTGTGGATGTCTTATTGTAACCACTCAGTGGTAACAATAGCCACTGCCTTTGTTTTATTATCAACTGTTTGGGGTTTAGCCGGGCTAGGTGGTTTACTACTTCTTTTTACATATTCTTCCACTTGCATAGTACAATGTGCAAAGATTCGAAAAACATAACATACAGAGACAGGCCATATTTAGGTCTTTCTGAAAGATTAACATCCTGACCTGTGAACTTTTCATCAACACACATGCTTTCGAAGGAAGGATTGCTTTGCAACAGAAATCATACACCACCAGGTAGGCGTATAATAACGAGATCCATGTGCTCCGATTAGTGAATTCTCAGAATCAATCTCTCAGCAACTGTTCATGATTGATGAGTCCCCGCATCCCGTTATGAACGACATTCAAGACTAAAAGGAGCGGTTAAGATTAACACATGCCTTCTGATTGAAATCCGGCTTTCACCGGAACAATATTGATAAATACGGCGTAATTGATAACTCGGCTGAGATGGAATTGTGGTGAGTCAGCGGCTAATAACCAGATTCGGGATAATAAGAGAATGAAGGAAGAAAGTGAGACACGGAGAAAGACAGAGTGACACTGCGTATTGAGCACACATCGTGAGTAGATCAGAGCATGAATATATGTCATAAACGTCAAAAAATGTTTCTTCATAAACGTCAAAAAAGGCTGGTTACAAACAACAAGCAAGGTCAGAATGAAAAATTGATAAAGTACAAGCATAGCCATAGCGTCCAAGATATTTACTCAATCAACGCAACCAACACCACAAACTAATGTCAATGATCACAAAGGGATGCGCAATTCAGTCCCCATCCTCCTACATGCCCTGCAACGGACACAGCAGGCTCTCAAAGTTGACCTAATTTCACGGATTTTACGAAGTTTGACCATCTCCTCTACTAATTTCAAGCATAGCCATAGCGTCCAAGATATTTACTCAATCAACGCAACCAACACCACAAACTAATGTCAATGATCACAAGGGATGCGCAATTCAGTCCCCATCCTCCTACATGCCCTGCAACGGACACAGCAGGCTCTCAAAGTTGACCTAATTTCACGGATTTTACGAAATTTGACCATCTCCTCTACTAATTTCAAGCATAGCCATAGCGTCCAAGATATTTACTCAATCAACGCAACCAACACCACAAACTAATGTCAATGATCACAAGGGATGCGCAATTCAGTCCCCATCCTCCTGCATGCCCTGCAACGGACACAGCAGGCTCTCAAAGTTGACCTAATTTCACGGATTTTACGAAATTTGACCATCTCCTCTACTAATTTCAAGCATAGCCATAGCGTCCAAGATATTTACTCAATCAACGCAACCAACACCACAAACTAATGTCAATGATCACAAGGGATGCGCAATTCAGTCCCCATCCTCCTACATGCCCTGCAACGGACACAGCAGGCTCTCAAAGTTGACCTAATTTCACGGATTTTACGAAATTTGACCATCTCCTCTACTAATTTCAAGCATAGCCATAGCGTCCAAGATATTTACTCAATCAACGCAACCAACACCACAAACTAATGTCAATGATCACAAGGGATGCGCAATTCAGTCCCCATCCTCCTGCATGCCCTGCAACGGACACAGCAGGCTCTCAAAGTTGACCTAATTTCACGGATTTTACGAAATTTGACCATCTCCTCTACTAATTTCAAGCATAGCCATAGCGTCCAAGATATTTACTCAATCAACGCAACCAACACCACAAACTAATGTCAATGATCACAAGGGATGCGCAATTCAGTCCCCATCCTCCTACATGCCCTGCAACGGACACAGCAGGCTCTCAAAGTTGACCTAATTTCACGATTTTACGAAGTTTGACCATCTCCTCTACTAATTTCAAGCATAGCCATAGCGTCCAAGATATTTACTCAATCAACGCAACCAACACCACAAACTAATGTCAATGATCACAAGGGATGCGCAATTCAGTCCCCATCCTCCTACATGCCCTGCAACGGACACAGCAGGCTCTCAAAGTTGACCTAATTTCACGGATTTTACGAAATTTGACCATCTCCTCTACTAATTTCAAGCATAGCCATAGCGTCCAAGATATTTACTCAATCAACGCAACCAACACCACAAACTAATGTCAATGATCACAAGGGATGCGCAATTCAGTCCCCATCCTCCTGCATGCCCTGCAACGGACACAGCAGGCTCTCAAAGTTGACCTAATTTCACGGATTTTACGAAATTTGACCATCTCCTCTACTAATTTCAAGCATAGCCATAGCGTCCAAGATATTTACTCAATCAACGCAACCAACACCACAAACTAATGTCAATGATCACAAGGGATGCGCAATTCAGTCCCCATCCTCCTACATGCCCTGCAACGGACACAGCAGGCTCTCAAAGTTGACCTAATTTCACGGATTTTACGAAATTTGACCATCTCCTCTACTAATTTCAAGCATAGCCATAGCGTCCAAGATATTTACTCAATCAACGCAACCAACACCACAAACTAATGTCAATGATCACAAGGGATGCGCAATTCAGTCCCCATCCTCCTGCATGCCCTGCAACGGACACAGCAGGCTCTCAAAGTTGACCTAATTTCACGGATTTTACGAAATTTGACCATCTCCTCTACTAATTTCAAGCATAGCCATAGCGTCCAAGATATTTACTCAATCAACGCAACCAACACCACAAACTAATGTCAATGATCACAAGGGATGCGCAATTCAGTCCCCATCCTCCTGCATGCCCTGCAACGGACACAGCAGGCTCTCAAAGTTGACCTAATTTCACGGATTTTACGAAATTTGACCATCTCCTCTACTAATTTCAAGCATAGCCATAGCGTCCAAGATATTTACTCAATCAACGCAACCAACACCACAAACTAATGTCAATGATCACAAAGGATGCGCAATTCAGTCCCCATCCTCCTGCATGCCCTGCAACGGACACAGCAGGCTCTCAAAGTTGACCTAATTTCACGGATTTTACGAAATTTGACCATCTCCTCTACTAATTTCAAGCATAGCCATAGCGTCCAAGATATTTACTCAATCAACGCAACCAACACCACAAACTAATGTCAATGATCACAAGGGATGCGCAATTCAGTCCCCATCCTCCTGCATGCCCTGCAACGGACACAGCAGGCTCTCAAAGTTGACCTAATTTCACGGATTTTACGAAGTTTGACCATCTCCTCTACTAATTTCAAGCATAGCCATAGCGTCCAAGATATTTACTCAATCAACGCAACCAACACCACAAACTAATGTCAATGATCACAAGGGATGCGCAATTCAGTCCCCATCCCTCCTACTTGCCCTGCAACGGACACAGCAGGCTCTCAAAGTTGACCTAATTTCACGGATTTTACGAAATTTGACCATCTCCTCTACTAATTTCAAGCATAGCCATAGCGTCCAAGATATTTACTCAATCAACGCAACCAACACCACAAACTAATGTCAATGATCACAAGGGATGCCAATTCAGTCCCCATCCTCCTGCATGCCCTGCAACGGACACAGCAGGCTCTCAAAGTTGACCTAATTTCACGGATTTTACGAAATTTGACCATCTCCTCTACTAATTTCAAGCATAGCCATAGCGTCCAAGATATTTACTCAATCAACGCAACCAACACCACAAACTAATGTCAATGATCACAAGGGATGCGCAATTCAGTCCCCATCCTCCTGCATGCCCTGCAACGGACACAGCAGGCTCTCAAAGTTGACCTAATTTCACGGATTTTACGAAATTTGACCATCTCCTCTACTAATTTCAAGCATAGCCATAGCGTCCAAGATATTTACTCAATCAACGCAACCAACACCACAAACTAATGTCAATGATCACAAAGGATGCGCAATTCAGTCCCCATCCTCCTGCATGCCCTGCAACGGACACAGCAGGCTCTCAAAGTTGACCTAATTTCACGGATTTTACGAAATTTGACCATCTCCTCTACTAATTTCAAGCATAGCCATAGCGTCCAAGATATTTACTCAATCAACGCAACCAACACCACAAACTAATGTCAATGATCACAAGGGATGCGCAATTCAGTCCCCCATCCTCCTGCATGCCTGCAACGGACACAGCAGGCTCTCAAAGTTGACCTAATTTCACGGATTTTACGAAGTTTGACCATCTCCTCTACTAATTTCAAGCATAGCCATAGCGTCCAAGATATTTACTCAATCAACGCAACCAACACCACAAACTAATGTCAATGATCACAAGGGATGCGCAATTCAGTCCCCATCCTCCTACATGCCCTGCAACGGACACAGCAGGCTCTCAAAGTTGACCTAATTTCACGGATTTTACGAAATTTGACCATCTCCTCTACTAATTTCAAGCATAGCCATAGCGTCCAAGATATTTACTCAATCAACGCAACCAACATCACAAACTAATGTCAATGATCACAAGGGATGCGCAATTCAGTCCCCATCCTCCTGCATGCCCTGCAACGGACACAGCAGGCTCTCAAAGTTGACCTAATTTCACGGATTTTACGAAATTTGACCATCTCCTCTACTAATTTCAAGCATAGCCATAGCGTCCAAGATATTTACTCAATCAACGCAACCAACACCACAAACTAATGTCAATGATCACAAGGGATGCGCAATTCAGTCCCCATCCTCCTACATGCCCTGCAACGGACACAGCAGGCTCTCAAAGTTGACCTAATTTCACGGATTTTACGAAATTTGACCATCTCCTCTACTAATTTCAAGCATAGCCATAGCGTCCAAGATATTTACTCAATCAACGCAACCAACACCACAAACTAATGTCAATGATCACAAGGGATGCGCAATTCAGTCCCCATCCTCCTGCATGCCTGCAACGGACACAGCAGGCTCTCAAAGTTGACCTAATTTCACGGATTTTACGAAATTTGACCATCTCCTCTACTAATTTCAAGCATAGCCATAGCGTCCAAGATATTTACTCAATCAACGCAACCAACACCACAAACTAATGTCAATGATCACAAGGGATGCGCAATTCAGTCCCCATCCTCCTACATGCCCTGCAACGGACACAGCAGGCTCTCAAAGTTGACCTAATTTCACGGATTTTACGAAATTTGACCATCTCCTCTACTAATTTCAAGCATAGCCATAGCGTCCAAGATATTTACTCAATCAACGCAACCAACACCACAAACTAATGTCAATGATCACAAGGGATGCGCAATTCAGTCCCCATCCTCCTACATGCCTGCGACGGACACAGCAGGCTCTCAAAGTTGACCTAATTTCACGGATTTTACGAAATTTGACCATCTCCTCTACTAATTTCAAGCATAGCCATAGCGTCCAAGATATTTACTCAATCAACGCAACCAACACCACAAACTAATGTCAATGATCACAAGGGATGCGCAATTCAGTCCCCATCCTCCTGCATGCCCAGCAACGGACACAGCAGGCTCTCAAAGTTGACCTAATTTCACGGATTTTACGAAATTTGACCATCTCCTCTACTAATTTCAAGCATAGCCATAGCGTCCAAGATATTTACTCAATCAACGCAACCAACACCACAAACTAATGTCAATGATCACAAGGGATGCGCAATTCAGTCCCCATCCTCCTACATGCCCTGCAACGGACACAGCAGGCTCTCAAAGATGACCTAATTTCACGGATTTTACGAAATTTGACCATCTCCTCTACTAATTTCAAGCATAGCCATAGCGTCCAAGATATTTACTCAATCAACGCAACCAACACCACAAACTAATGTCAATGATCACAAGGGATGCGCAATTCAGTCCCGCCATCCTCCTGCATTGCCCTGCAACGGACACAGCAGGCTCTCAAAGTTGACCTAATGTTCACGGATTCTTACGAAATTTGACCATCTTCCTCTACTAATTTCAAGCCATAGCCATAGCTTATCCAAGATATTTACTCAATCAAACGCAACCAACACCACAAACTAATGTCAATGAAATACACAAGGGATGCGCTATTCAGTCCCCATCCTCCTGCATGCCCTGCAACGGACACAGCAGGCTCTCAAAGTTGACCTAATTTCACGGATTTTACGAAATTTGACCATCTCCTCTACTAATTTCAAGCATAGCCATAGCGTCCAAGATATTTACTCAATCAACGCGCAACCAACACCACAAACTAATGTCAATGATCACAAGCAGGTATGCGCAATTCGCAGTCCCCCATCCTCTGCATGCCTGCAACGGATCACAGCAGGGCTCTCATAGTTGACCTAATTTCACGGATTTTACGAAATTTGACCATCTCCTCTACTAATTTCAAGCATAGCCATAGCGTCCAAGATATTTACTCAATCAACGCAACCAACACCACAAACTAATGTCAATGATCACAAGGGATGCGCAATTCAGTTCCATCTACCTACAGCCCTGCAAAACAGGACACAGCTAGGGCTCTCTCAAAGTTGACCCTAATTTCACGGATTTTACGGAAATTTGACCTCTCCTCTACTAATTTCAAGGCATGTAGCCACATAGCGTCCAAGATATTTACTCAATCAAACGCAACCAACACCACAAAACTAATGTCAATGATCACAAGGGATGGCGCAATTCAGTTCCCCATCCTCCTTAACCCCCAGACCCCGCCCTGCAACGGACACAGTCAGGCTCTCCAAAGTTGACCTTAATTTCACGGATTTTACGATGTTTGACCATCTCCTCGTACTAATTTCAAGCATAGCCATAGCGTACCAAGATATTTACTCAGAATCAATCGCAACCAACACCACAAAACTAATGTCAATGATCACAAGGGTAAAAATAAAATGAAGAATAAGTAATATGCCGCAATTCAGTCCCATCCTCCTACACGCCCATGCAAACTGGCACAGCAGGCTCTCAAAGTTGACCTAATTTCACAGGATTTTACGAAAGTTTGACCATCTCCTCTACTAATTTCAACGCATAGCCATAGCGTCCAAGAGGGGGTTATTTACTCAAATCAACGACAACCAACACCTTCAAACTAATGTCAAAGATCACAAGGGTTGCGCAATTCAGTTCCCCATCCCTGCCTACATGCTGCACACGGACACAGCAGGCTCCTCAAAGTTGACTAATTTCACGAGATTTTACGTAAGTTTGACATCTCCTCTCTGAAGTTTCAAGCATAGCCATAGCGTCCAAGATATTTACTCAATCCACGCAACACACTCACAAAAAAGATGTCAATGAATCACAACAGGCATGCGCCACTTCCAGTCCCCATCCATCACTGACCCGCCCTGCAACGGAACAGATCGCTCTCAAAGTTGACCTAATTTCACGGATTTTACGAAGTTTGAGCTCTCTATACTAATTATGCACTAGCATAGCGTCAAGATATTTACTCATCAACGCAACAACACCAAAACTAATGTCCAAGATCACAGGTATGCGCAATTGCGTCCCAACCTTCTACACGGCCGTTGCAAGGATCCACAGCAGGCTCTCAAGTAAGACTAATTTCGGATTTACGAAAAATGACATTCCTCTAAAATATCAAGCTAGCCCATAGCGTCCAAGCTAATTACTCAATCATCGCAACCAACACCACAGACTAAGTGTCAATGGAATAACAAGGGATTCGCGAAACCTCGCTTTGTGGGTGTATCATGACTGTGTTCCACAAAGGTAACGATGGATATCATTTCTAGTAAACTATGTTTGCGAAATGATCTTCACAGTCTATTGGATATGGGGACTTCAAGGATTATCCATTGTTTACAGAAGAAAGCGTTGTTATGCAACAGTAACCGTGAAGCACCACTTATAAGAAAGAAGTACTCAGTACTTCATATATCTCTGAGAAGGCAGGAAGATCATTGAAATTAGTTTTTTGGTGTTGTAGGTTGCGTTGATTGAGTAAATATCTTGGACGCTATGACTATGCTTAGTGCTTTATCAATTTCTTTCATTCTGACCTTGCTTGATGTTTGTAACAGCCTCAAAAATAAGGAGAGTGGATACAATCGAACAACCATATTAGAAAAACTGCGAAATTTTACACTAGGCTTCATAGATAAACAAAACACAATCACGGTCAAAGCCATCACTTTAAAGCAGCTTACTTCTTACTGAACAAATCAAACTATCACCAAATTTTATCAATTTGGTAAAATAAATTTTAAGTTTGGTAGCTACTTAAAAGTAATCCAGTTATACATTTTCATGGAAATGAATTTAACTCGTATTTCCTCGGGAACTGTTAAATAGAATTTGTCTGTGATAAAGCAGTGGTGGACTTCAGTTCTCTGATCTCCAACTACAATGGCCCATTTGACGATCGTTGTCTTTAAAATACTTAAAAGAAAAAAAATGTCTATATCGCCGGCCATGGACATGCTCCACGCTATATCATTAGTCATCGCAAAAGATTCGTATTTAGCGTTTATACATATAAAGAGGGCATCTTTAAAAAAAATATGACTCCGAAAGTATGCATTTACTGAATTCCTGCAATATCCAATGTAACATCTGCAAAGAAAATGGACCTACGAGCCGTAATAATAGCGCTTGAATAAATAAAGAGTTACATGATTGTTTTATATCAAGAGCGTTATTGTGGATTACGTGCTTGTACTCCAAATGTCAAATGTTTTCCGATGTCAGCTGCACAACCTTTTGCTTTATCAAAATATATGAGGAACCCGTTCAATGATCCTCAATAACGCCGGAAGTGAAGTGATTTCCAGCTGAAATTCATATAATCACGTCATTTATTTGCCTCCGAACAACTCGAAGATGCAGACATCTCCCCTACCTCCGATACAATCCTTCAGCACTGAAAAATGACTTCCGATACAACTCCTCTAGTCCACTCAATTGCCTCGAACAACTCGAAGATGCAATCAGTTCCCCTCCGAAACAACTCCTTCAACCTGAAAAATGACCCGAACAACACTCCAGAGATCCTCTGTATCAATTGCCTCCTGAAACAACTCGAAGATGCAATCATTCCAACTCGCTTCAAAACAACTCCTTCAACACTGAAAAATGACCGAACAACACTCCAGTCACTCAATTGCCTCGAACAACTCGAAGATGCAATCATTACCCTGCCGAACAACTCTTCAACACTGAAAAATGACCGAACAACACTCCAGTCCATCAATTGCCTCGAACAACTCGAAGATGCAATATTCCCCTCCGAACAACTCCTTCAACACTGAAAAATGATCCCGAACAACACTTAGTCCACTTCATTTTTTGACTCCGACAACTCGAAGATGCAATCATTCTACTCGAACAACTCCTTCAACCTGAAAAATGATCCGAACAACACTCTGGTCCACTTATATGACTCCGGAACAACTGCCAAAATGCAATCATTCCCCTCCGAACAACTCCTTCATTCCACGTCAAATGAGTTCCGAACAACACTCTAGTCTACTCAATTTGCCCCCGAACAACTCGAAGAATACGCAATCATTCCCTTCCGAACAACTCCTTCAACCCTGAAAAATGATCCGAACAAACTCTAGTCCACTTCAATTGCCTCCGAACAATAGCGAAGAAGCAATCATTACTGTTCCGAACAACTTCTTCAACAGATGGAAAAGCTGACCCGAACAAACACTCCAGAGGTCCACTCAATTGCCTCGACAACTCGAAGATGCCAATCTTTCCCCTGCGTCCGAACAACTCCTTCATCCCTAAAACAAAGATCCGAACAACACTCCAGTCCACGTGTTTGTCCTCCGAACAACTCGAAGGTGCAATCATTCCCCTCCGAACAACTACTTCAACCCTGAAAAATGACCCGAACAACACTCCAGTGCACTCAATTGCCTTCCGAACAACTCGAAGATGCAATCATTTCCCTCGAACAAACTCCGTTCAACACTGAAAAATGACGCCGAAAACACTCCTAGGTCCACTCAATTGCCTCCGAACAACTCGAAGATGCAATCACTCCCTCCAGAAACAATCCTTCACCCTGAAAAACGTGACCCGAACAACACTCCAGTCCACTCAATTGCCTCCGAACAACTCGAGATGCAATCATTCCCTCCGAACAACTTCTTCAACACTGAAAAATGACTGTCGAACAAACACTCAGTCCACTCAATTGCCTCCGAACAACTCGAAGAGCAATCATTGCCCCTCCGGCTGAACCAAACTCCTTCAAACACTGAAAAATGACCCCGAACAACACTCCAGTCCACTAGTTTGGGCTATCGAACAACTCGAAGATGCATTCATTCCCTACGAACAACTCCTTCAACCTGAAAACGTGACCCGAACAACACTCAGTCCACTCAATTGCCTCCGAACAACTACGAAGATGCAATCATTCCCCTGCGAACACTCCTTCAACACTGAAAAATGACCCGAACAAATCAACTCCAGTCCACTCAATTGCTCTACGAACAACTCGAAGATGAATCATTCCCCTCCGAACAACTCCTTCAACACTGAAAATCAAATGACCCGAACAACACTCCAGTCCACTCAATTGCCTCCGAACAACTCGAAGATAGATGCAATCACTTACAGCTCCGAACAACTCTTTAACACTGAAAAATGACCCGAACAACACTCTAGTCCACTCAATTGCCTCCGAACAACTCGAAGATTGCGCAATGCATTCTTCCGAACAACTCCTTCAACCTGAAAAAGTGACCCGAACAACACTCCAGTCCACTCAATTGCCTCGACAACATCGAAGATGCATCATTCCCCTCCGAACAACTCCTTCAACACTGAAAAATGACCCGAACAACACTATAGTCCACTCAATTGGCTCCGAACAACTCGAAGATGCAATCATTCCCTCCGAACAAACTCCATTCAACCGAAACGTGCCGAACATCACTCCAGTCCACTCCAATTGCCTTCGAACAACTCGAAGATGCCAATCATTCCCTCCGAACAACTCTTCAAACACTGATAAAATGACTCCGAACAAACACTCTAGTCCACTCAATTTGGCCTCCGAACAACTCGAAGATGCAAATCACTTCCCTCCGAACAACTCTTCATCCCTGACAAGTGCCCGAACAACACCTCCAGTCCACTCATATTGCCTCCGAACCACTCGAACGATGCAATTCATTCCCCTACCGAACAACTCGCGCTTCAACACCCTAACAGTGAAAAATGTACCCGAAAGCAACACTAGTCCACTCCAATTGCCTCCCGAACAACTCGAAGATGCAATCATTCCCCTCGCGAACAACTCCTTCAAACACTGAAAAATGAACGAAACAAACACTCTAGTCCACTCAATTGCCTGGGTCCGAAAACAACTCGAAGATGCCAATCGCCTTTCCCCTCCGAACAACTTCTTCAAACACTGAAAAATGACGCGAAACAAATCAGCTCCAAGTCCACTTCAATGTGCCCTCCGAACAGAACTCGAAAGATGCAATCATTCCCTCCGAACAACTCCTTCACACTGAAAAATGACCTCGAACAAACACTCCAGTCCACTCAATTAGCCTTTCGAACAAACTCGAAGATGCATATCATTCCCCTTCCGAACAACTCCTTCAACACTGAAAATTGAGACGAACTTCATATCCTCAGTCCACTCAAATGCCTGCCGAACAACTCGAAGCATGCAATCAATGCCTACCGAACAACTCCTTCATCCATGCAAAATGACCCGAACTACCACTTAGTCCACTCAATTCCTCCGAACAACTCGAAGATGCAATATTCCCTCGAACAACTCCTTCAACTGAAAAGTGACCCGCGAAACAAATCACTCCAGTCCATCAATTGCCTCCGAACATACTCGAAGATTGCAATCATTCCCCTCCGAACAATCCTTCAACACTTGAAAAATGGACCCGAACAAACACTCCAGTCACTCAATAGCTACCGAAACAACTCGAGGACGATGCAATCATCATCCCTACCGAACAACTCCTTCAACACTGCAAGTGAATGCGAACAACACTCTAGGTCCACTGTAATTGCCTGTCAGAACACCTCGAAGATGCATCTCATTTCCCTTTCCGACACAACTCCTTCAACGCTTGAAAAATGACCGAACAACACTCTTGTACACTCAATTCGTCCTCCGAAACACTCGAAGATCTACAATCATTTCCCCTCCGAAACAACTCCTTTCCACACTGAAAAGAGACCCGAACAACACCCTAGTCCACTCAATTGGCTCGAACACACTCGAACGGATGCAATATTCCCTCCGAAAATCCTTTCAACACACTGAAAAATAATGACGAAGCAAACACTCCAGGTCCCACTCAATTGGCTTCCCGAAAACTCGAAGATGCAATCATTCCCCTCCGAACAACTCCTTCAACCCTGGCACCGTGACCGAAAACAACCACTCCAGTCCATCAATTGCCTCTCGACACGCGAAGATGCAATATTCCCATCGAAAACTCCTTCGACTGAAAATTGACCCGAACAACACTCATCAGTCAATGAAGGCTTCGAGACGAAACGAAGATGCAATCTTTCCCTCGAAATCCTACAACGCTGAAAATGACGAAAACTCGAAGAAGTATATTCCTCGAAAATCATCAGTCCTGAAAAATGACCGAAGCGCAATACTCTAGTCTTCAATTGGTAGAAAAGGAAGTGAATCATTCTCGAGAGGGTATGATATCCTCAAATGACGATCAAACCTTACTGTGGATAGCAAAAGAGTGAAAGTGCATATTGTATGCGCCAAGGAAAGCAACACATGTCAGTGCTCTCATACTACTCCTAAATGCACCCGGAGGGGAGTAACTATCTCTGTTGATAATATACGAGACAACGTACCACCATCCTGTTCTGTGTGTGTGGGGTAAAGTAACACGATGTGATGAGTTAATTCGTTAATTGTAAAAAAAGGAAGTCATATACAGCACCCGTGAGAGGCGGAGGTTCCAGAAATCGAAAAGGTAATCAACACAAAAAATCTTTCTACAATAATGTTTCGGTTTTTCATCGCATAGTGAAAAAGTTGTCTAATTGTAAATGCTATATTTTGTATTGATAATGCTTCATGAATTGCATCAAAGACGCAGTATGCCAATTGGATTATATTATGATCATGGCGAAAGCAGTTACAAAAGTTATTACATTCTCCACCATATATGAAAAAGATATCGAACAATAATAGAACAGATGAGGCATCTGTTACATAATTTGGTTTCCGCGTATCCTTGCTTTGAGATGTGCAGAATGCCATTGATTTAGGATCTACCATCATTTATCGGAGGAAAGCCATAGTGCTCCCGTAAAATCTCATCATGAATATTGCTGTTGGATTAGATTTAGTGAATAGAGCCAACATCATATTAACGTCATCAAGAATTCAATATTATCCTAGTTTAACCAGATAAATGTCACTATTTTTCCCACGATGTAATCACAAAATTACAATGTCGTGGATATAATTTACATGAAATTCATGTACGTGAGTCTGTGTATTGCATAAGGAGTTCGATTCTACACTCTTGTTATTTTGAAGAGCCTGGAGGATGCGTGCACTAATTGCAGTGGATAGGTACTGGCTAGGTAATTGTCCCAACTTCGGAAGTTGCAAATGATAATTGTACTTCATTTTCGGACGCCATTTCTGAATTTTTCTAAATAACTCTATGCAAAATTGTTCCTCGATGCAACCTCAAAATCTCCTCCAGAAAATCCCCTAGGATGCATTTATCTCTTGATGTGTGGGTATTTCCTACATTAACAAGGTGACTGGCTGGTTACATCATTTGAGTGTATTTTTGGCTTTGCGGTTGAGGTACGGTATATGTTGAATGCAGACCCGCAGTTCGGAAAATGAGGGAAATCCCGTGACACGTCCACTGCAATTCATGGTCAGGAGTCATGATACGAATGCAAATTCTGCAACTCGTTGTCCACGCTTCCAACACCGTCTTCTTCTCATTGTTCAATCACAAGGGTAAGGTGTCTGCCCAGTATAATGAAATTTTGAAAATTATCATTTGACTTAATTCCTCATGATCTACTTCCCCAGGTAATTAAACTGCCACTTTTCGACGATGACTGGAACATATTTCATGCGAATGATTCTGCTGCTCTGATATATGGCTCAATGAACCAATGTGAACGAACGAAGTGACTGCAAAAGCATGATCAGCTGATGAGTACAACTTTACCAACGCGTTGCCCATGCATTGAAAAGCGCTTCGTTCGGATTGGATCAATTTGCATATGTTTTTAACCAATGAAAAGATTTTAATGAAATTTCGAAATGTCATTCACGCAAAGCTGGAATTCAATTTTTCCATGCTTAGCATTTAAAATCGCTAGCGGCATGTAAAAATTAATGGTTAACTGTAAAATGTGCCAGTAGCCAAAATTCGAAAAACTGCCAGTACCCATAACTTCTTTATTTTTCTATATTTCACTTAGTTTTTTTCAGACACTGGAGAATGTTAGATGTTCTACACGCCTGCACAGTTTCACAGCGATATTCTTTCTTTAACTCTTCTTTAATCCGCATTTATATGCCCGGTCACTAACTTTTTGACATGCCAGTAGCCAAAACTTCTTCATTTCAACTCCGATCTACCTGAACTACCCATACAACCTCTCTCCAGTCCCAACCAAGTGGCCGGTGTAGTTTCAGCCCAATCGCCCAACTCTAGCCCTGGTCCAACCTCTGATTTCTCTCATTATAGGCCCGGTCACTAACTTTTTGACATGCCAGTAGCCAAAACTTCTTCATTTCAACTCCGATCTACCTGAACTACCCATACAACCTCTCTCCAGCCCAAACCAAGTGGCCGGTGTAGTTTCAGCCCAATCGCCCAACTCTAGCCCTGGTCCAACCTCTGATTTCTCTCATTATAGGCCCGGTCACTAACTTTTTGACATGCCAGTAGCCAAAACTTCTTCATTTCAACTCCGATCTACCTGAACTACCCATACAACCTCTCTCCAGTCCCAACCAAGTGGCCGGTGTAGTTTCAGCCCAATCGCCCAACTCTAGCCCTGGTCCAACCTCTGATTTCTCTCATTATAGGCCCGGTCACTAACTTTTTGACATGCCAGTAGCCAAAACTTCTTCATTTCAACTCCGATCTACCTGAACTACCCATACAACCTCTCTCCAGTCCCAACCAAGTGGCCGGTGTAGTTTCAGCCCAATCGCCCAACTCTAGCCCTGGTCCAACCTCTGATTTCTCTCATTATAGGCCCGGTCACTAACTTTTTGACATGCCAGTAGCCAAAACTTCTTCATTTCAACTCCGATCTACCTGAACTACCCATACAACCTCTCTCCAGTCCCAACCAAGTGGCCG